>VKOC01016276.1:0-61055 GCA_009364415.1 Spea multiplicata
GGTGTATATGTGTGGATTAGTATATATGTGTGGATTGGTGTCCTGGGTCCCACTGCCTTTCCTAAAATAATCTCTTTCTATTAATATGTTATATTGATGCATACTGTTGTGTATAGTCATTTTGTACCGAAAAAACGTCCTCTCCATGTGCAGTGTTGGCACTTTGAGGTCTGCAACTTGTTTTGATGAACCAAAATGGGCACTCAGGCCCAAAAACGTTCGCCATCACTGGTTTAGGAGGTGATCAACGATCGGTCCAGACCATCTAGAGAACTTTGGCTCCACTTGCAGGTTGAATACAGGTACTGCATTCACCATGCAAGTCAATGGAGCACAGCTTTCTAATCACAGTGTGATTAGTAAAAATAAATTAAAAAATAAAATAAAATTGATAATAATTAGAAAAAAAATAGTAAAAAACTAGTAAAATGTAAAAATCATTTCCCACTGATGTCACTATCAGGGGAACCTCCAAGTTGAAAAAAAATGTTAAAAAAAATGCAAAAAAAGACAAAAAATAATAATATATATATATATATTATATATAATATATATAAAATATATTTTTGTGAGCAAGTCCTAAAATTAGCATATTAGCTTAAAACAATTCTCGCATGGAAAGAGTTAAAATACTGGCATATTAAATGCCGTGGGGTGTCTACTTTTAAAAAATGTATGATTTGATGGGGTAAATTGAATTGGCCAGGTTCAACAACGTCCCAATTAACACCGGGGAAGGATGGCCACACATCTAATTTCCAATTAGAAAAATGCACACGTACCAAATGTGGCCTTTTAGTTCCCCAAAAAAATGACACACCCATGCATGTGGGGTATCACTGCACTCAGGAGATGTTGCTGAACACATTATGGGGTGTCGTGTGACAGCGGCATATACCAGGAGCTGTAAATTCATACATAAAGTAGGTGTGTGTGGAAAAAATACACACACAAAAATACTACTGCAAACTTTGAAAAAAATGCTGGTGGTAAAATGTGTGCATGCAAAGAGTTAAAATACTAGCATTTGAAATACCCTGGGGTGTCTAGTTTTCAAAAATATATGGGTTTATTGGGCACACTGAAATGGCCCGGCTCAAAGATGTACCAAATAGGGCATGGGTAGTGGATCCCCAAATGCCAAAGTTCAACATTGAAAAATGCGCATGCCCCAAATATGGCCCTTTTGCCCCCAAACAGCCAGGCAAAATCATTCATGTTGGGTATCACTGTGCTCAGGAGATGTTGCTGAACACATATTGGGGTGTTTTGTGATAGTGACATAAACGAGAACATTTTAATTCATACCTGAAGTAAAATGTGTGTGACAAAACAAATGCAAAAAAATGACTACCACAAAGTTTGACAAAGACTGGTGGTAGATATGGTGCATGGAAAGAGTTAAAATACTAGCATTTGGAATACCCTGGGCTGTCTAGTTTTCAAAAATATATGACTTGATGGGGTAAATTGCATTGGCCGGGTTCAAAGATACCCGAAATGGCACATGGGGGGAAGAATTACCAGATTTGGAAAAAATGGCTTTGAAATAGCAAAACGCTACCTGTACTTATTGCCCCATAATGGGTAGAAAAAAGCAAAAAAACATAAAAACATTGGGTATTTCTAAACTCAGGACAAATAGTAGAATCTATTTAGCAGGTTTTTTCATTACCTTTTATAGATGAGTAAAAGATTTTTCAACTAAAAGTTAGAAACAGTCATTTTTTTCTAAATTTTTCACCATATTTTATAATTTTTTTAATAGTAAATAATATGATACAATCAAAACAATGTCATCTAAAGAAAGCCCTTCTTGTCCTGAAAAAAACAATATCTAATGTGTGTGGGTTCAGTAAACGGGAAAGAAGAAAATTACAGCTAAACACAAGCAGCGCAGAAATGTTAAAAAGGCCATTGTCACGAAGGGTACAAAAAGTAAAATCAGCCTTTGTCACGAAGGGGTTAAAGACATTACAAAGTCCCTTCCCAGTAAAATTAATAATAAAGAACGGAACCTGATCGGTTACCCTGTCATCGGTGGAAGAAGCTAAACAATGGCTAAATGATAACCCCTCTTAATAGGAAAGAAGAATTACGTAACAAGAAAACTGAAATGTGATAATGTCTGAAGAAAGGGAAAAAGGAAGTTATGGTAGCTGGACACTACACTATAATATATATATATATATATATATATAATTTTTGTTTCCTCATAGAGATTTTTACAATATTTGATTAACTATTTAAACTAATAAGAAGGCTTGGACAATACTTAAACATATCGTGACATGTTTTATTAGCCCGTATGAAATGTAGAAATTTTGTTTAAAATACGCCTAAATGGTGGTTTATAGGCATTTTACTTAATTGTTTAGTGATATCTGCATGTTGTTCTTTGACACTAAAGGTCACAAGTGGCATATTATCTTTTTTGCTTTGGGTACTATTTACATAATAGTTTAATTTGTCACAAATTAATATATATATTGAAAACGTATATGTTTTATAGGATAATAGAATTCTACTATTATCAATAGAGTAATAATAGTAATTATCACTGATTCTCTAATTGGAATATAATTTTATTAACTCTAATAATGGGAAGCACTACACTTGAGATATTTTGAAAATTTTTGAAGTTACTTATCTTACACAAATTGAGGATTGCACATATTTAATCCAAGACATATATAGTACACAATTAGTGCCTCTGAATTATTGTATTTGTTTTGTCCTAATCATCCTAGAAATTGTTGACTAATCTGCCATTAAGTTTCACCTGAAAATGCTGTTGAATATAGACTAAAGATGATATGGGCATATATGATTAGAAAGCATTATATTCCATTCTTCCTGTTAGGTGAAGAAACGCCTGTTTGTTACGCAATGTACACACATTGAAAATGTTGTTGTTATTTTATAGGATAATTGATATTTATTACTATTTATTGAGCTCCAATGCAATGTTCACAGAGTTTCACATTTGAAGATGAATTTAATAACTTAGGCACAGTCAATAATTAGCACATATGATACATGTTTATTTATGGACGGGTTTTTTTTGTTTTTTTTCTTCTTCTTTGCGTCGTTGTTTTGGACCGTTCCTCATTTTCTTTATGGTGGTACCATGATTTCAGGGATTCGGGCTAGTTTTCTCTAGTTTTTCTATGGTATTATGAATTCCATATTAATGTTGTATATGAATAAGAATGACTGGGATTTAATTATTTGTATGAGCTCTAATTTTCTTTATTATATACTTTACATGGCTAATGAAGGATTTAATTAGAATTTCTACATTAAATGTACAGGGCCTGAACTCTCCCCCCAAAAATATGTGTTACTTGACTATAAGAATAAACAACATATTGATGTATGCTCTATTCAAGAAACTCACTTGGTATCAGGGGATATTAATAGATTAAATAATAAAAAGTACACAGTCATAGAACATTCTTCTTTACCATATAAAAAGAAACGTGGAGTGGCAATTCTCTAATAACATCAAGTACGAAATAATATATAAACGGAGAGATGAAAATGCTAGGTACGTTTTTGTCTGCAAATTGGACGATAGATTATATTCAATTCTTAATATATACGCTCCTAACTCAAAACAAATTAACTTTCTTAAAGGTACCCTCCAGAAGATTCTAAAATATATCCAGGGATCATTTCTTTGTATGGGAGACTTTAACTATGTGATAGATGTTGATTTAGACAGGAAATCTGGTGGTAAATCCACTATTAATAGTAATCAGCTCTCACTAGCGAAATAGTTTAGGGAAACGCTGGGAAAATATAGCTTATATGATGTATGGAGAACAATTAGGCCAGCCGATAAGGATTACGCTTTCTTTTCTCATCGTCATAAGTCTTTTTCAAGAATTGATTTAATGTTGGCTAAAACTGAGTTAGTTAAAGACTGTAAAAATATAACAATTAACAGTGTACCTTGGTCTGACCATGACTCAGTTATTCTTGAAATATTAAGGAAATATAGTTATGTTCCACGGCCCTGGAGATTGCAAGATTTTTTGTTGTCAGACTCCTATGATTATTTCTCTTTGAAAACTGAACAATATTTTCAAGAGAACCTGAAAGGCGGTATTAGTTTAGGCAACGTCTGGGGTGCCTACAAATGTGTCATGCGAGGCCTCTTAATTAAAAAAAGCTGCCTATATTAGATCTAAAAGTAAGAAAAAACTTTCTGACCTATATATCTCTCTGGGTAATTTAAAAAAGAATTGTATTGAACATCCGAGTGATTTACTTACTACAAATATGATACAAATTAGAAAAGAGATAGATAAGATTCTTATCTCTAAAGCAAATTATAACCTAATCAGAATAAAACAAAAATACTATTACGCAGGGAATAGGGCGGATAAATTGCTTTCCCATCAACTAAAAAAACAAAACTTGAAAGCTAGAATACATAAAATATCAGAAGGCAATAATCATTGGTATAGCCCAGAAAATATAGGGAATGCTTTTGCTCAATTCTACTCATCTCTGTATAATATTCCTGACCAGAATCAAGATAGAGAATATATTAGGAAATATTAATCAGAATCTAATTTACCAAAAATATCAAAAGAACAGGCTGAACAACTAGATAAAGTCTGACAGGCGATAAACTCTATGAAATTGAATAAGGCCCCTGGACCTGATGGTTTTACAGCCCTATATTATAAAAAAAATATCTAAATTGTTATCTCCTTATCTAATTATATTAGAAATAATAAGACTTTTCCTAACGGTATGTTGGAGGCATCGATTCTTCCTATTTTAAAACCCGGAAAGAGGCTTCAAACATGGCTAACTATAGACCTATATCTTTAATTAATGTAGACACAAAGATATATTCAGCTATTTTGGCCGAAAGATTAAAGACTATTAGTCCATATTTAATCCATAAAGATCAAACTGGGTTAATCAAGGGCAGACAATCGAATGACAACACACGGGAAAAAAATTGATCTCGTGGAATACGTATCTTCATATAAGATCCCTACTGTGTTTCTGGCCCTGGACGCTGAAAAAGCTTTTGACAGAGTCAATTGGACCTTCCTTGAAGAGTCTTTACGGTGCTTTGGGTTAGGTTGAAGAATTCATAGACTCTGTAATGTCCTTATATATAACTCCGACTGCTAAAGTATCAGGCCAAGGATTTAACTCTATTTGGTTCAATATTAATAATGGTACCAGACTGGGCTGCCCCTTGGCACCCCTTCTTTATGTTCTAACTATAGAATCTTTTGCGTCCAGGGTCAGAAACAATGTGGATATTAAGGGAATTAAATTAGGGGACATAGAAAATAAAATCGGCCTATATGCAGATGACGTTCTGATTTCTTTATACGATCCTGAGCTGTCTTTAAAAGCAAGCATTTTAGAGTTCAGTAAACTATCAAATTATAAGCTTAATATGAAAAAGTCTCAAGCAGCGATGGTAAGCATTAATGACTCTACAAGAATGAAACTGGAAGCTGAATATGATTTCACATGGGAAAAGAGTAAGATTGACTATTTGGGCATTATTATACCTTTAGAGAGAGCCAATATTATTGAAATTAATTATATCAAATTAAAAATCGAATTGCTAAAACAAATCGCAGCCTGGAAGGGATTATTTGTGTCCTGGTTAGGTAGAATAAATATTATTAGATCTTATATTATTCCTAAATGGTTCTACATGCTTAGAATGATACCGATTAGTCTTCCAAAATATTGGATACAATTATTTCAAAAAAATATTGAAAACTTTATCTGGGCAAATAAAAAACCTAGAATCTCTAGGAAAATTTTATACACAAACAAAAAAAAAAAAAGGGAGGCTTAAATGTACCCTCCCTGGAAAGATATGCACAGGCTAGTTCGCTCTTACATATCTTAAAGATCCAATATACTCATAGTAATATTGAAACCTGGTACTGTATAGAACAAGAACTTACAGGTTTACCTAGCCTTGAATGCTTACTATGGCTGCATCAAGATAGATTTCAAAGAATATCTAAATCTCTCCCAATTACTCTTAAAAGTTCATTTGAATATTGGTATTCTCTTAAATCGCAAACAGGTCTGCGTAATAAAATTATTCCCTCTGTAATATTTCTAATGGAGCAAACAAATATTTCTCAGTTGAATCTTCGGAAGTGGTGTAATCTCAGAAATTACAGAATTAAAGATGTATTAATTGGAAATAACATGAAAGGCTTTACCCAAATCTATGAGGACTTTAATATCAATAATACTGAATTCTATAATTTATTTAGGATTAAGCATTATTTTATAGAAAATCTAAATATACGCTTGATCTGTTCTCTCGAGAAATAGTGTTGAAAGGATTGAAGAGATGCTTTATGATTTTGGAAGAAATCGAGCCCTGACTTCTTGGCAACAAGAGTTAGATACTCAAATAGAGGAAACACAATGGATAAATAGTTTGCTGGAAATAAATAGATTTACTCATTGTTTAAATATGTCTGAACTCCATTATAAAATAATGCTTCGTTGGTATTTAATCCCTGTTAGAACTGCTAAATTTAACCGGACATCATCTCCCATGTGTTGGAGATGTAATCTAGCTCAAGGCACGTTTAGACATATATGGTGGGATTGTATTAAAATCACACAATCATGGTGTGAATTGTTTGTATTAATTTCACTCCGACTCCGGATAAAGCACTTTTACATTTGGATTTAGCTAACATTTCTTTTAGCCAAAGAACCTTAGTAGTTCAGTGCTTTTTGGCTATGAAGATAACTATAGCAAGAAAATGGCTACAAACATCTACAATAAACATAGAGAATGTGCTTAAACAAATAAAGTACCAATGTTTAATGGAGTATGGATATTTTCAAGCACATCAAAGACTACATAAATTTAATACAATTTGGAGACCCTGGACTGATAAATTTCCAATTAACCATGGTAGTACAAATTAATAACAAACACTAGGAGCTCATACATTTAGGTGTGTGTGTGGTATGATTGTTGGTGTCTACTTCTTTTCTTCTTTCGCTGCTTCTTCTTTCTTAACGTTGTAAGCTTAGGGGGATAAATTATTGAATATCCCGGCTTACAAGTGTCGTAATTGTCATGATATTAATGTCGACTTACAGATAACTTGTGAAGTCTATAGATAAATCTTAGATGGTCTTTCATCTTGTATGTAATAATCTAATATTTTTGAAATCTGTATTACCATATTATAATATAATTTTGATATCTGTATTATTATTATATTTTTCAATAAAAAAAATAAAAAAAGCCAGATATGTTAATAATTTGCTGAGCCTGAAAGCAAAAACTGATACACTTATCTCATAACTCATGGCTTGATGATTTCGAACTCCTTTTGTGAGACACTGCAGCAGTCTTTTTTTTTGTGGTGGGATGCCTGCTGGGTTGAGATCAATTACTTGGCTCCGTGTAGCTGCAAGGTAAATACTGATGTTGAAGCCAGATTCAGACTGGCTATGAGCAGGTTCTTCAGCCCAGAACAGCATTAGTATATGGCACAGTGTGAGAAGGAGGGAAGTTTGCTGTCTCAAATCGCCACCAAAGACAGGTTTCTCTGGTCAGGTAAGAAGTACTCGATGATGTAGGACCACTTAGCGTCCTACATCCTCCTCCCTGCTATGAGATCATGAAAAGTTTGAAGGATAAGAGGGTGCTCCACAGTGTTGAAAGCAGCAGAAAGGTCCAGTAGGATAAGCATAGAGTAGTGGCCCTTGCATTTAGCATTGAGTAGGTCTCAGTAGAATGTTGAGGGCGGAAATCAGATTGAAGTGGGTCAAGTAAGGAGCTGGAATCAATTAGTTAATTGGGTATAAACAATTATTTCAAGAAGCTTGGAAGAGGATGGGGCAGATCCAGTGGGAGAGGTTGAATATGTGAGCTAGTAGTAGAGGAAAGAGACTGGGTAATATGGGAAGGGATCAGGGGACATGTGGTTAGACAAGAGGAAAGAAGA
Source organism: Spea multiplicata (assembly GCA_009364415.1). Taxonomy (NCBI): domain Eukaryota; kingdom Metazoa; phylum Chordata; class Amphibia; order Anura; family Pelobatidae; genus Spea; species Spea multiplicata. The sequence goes on from VKOC01016276.1 coordinate 7,986, forward strand.
GCATGAACCTCCTCTTCACTGACAGAAGAGAATTGTTTTAATGTAGATAAGGAAGAACAGTTTAGTGTATAGGAAGGAGAGGGCAGGGATATTTCATATATGATAGTTTTATTATTTAAGTACGTGGGAAAGTCAGAGGCATTAAGATTAGTGGAAGGAGTTGTGATAGGTCGAAAAAAGAAAATTCATTTTAGCTAGCTTAATAGTTAATTAGCTATAAATAAAATTAATAATTAATTACTACTAGCTTATAGGTCAGCTAATCTTATTAGTACTGGTGCTGCAGCTCTTTAGTTTGTGCTTTGTTTTAGCAAGAGCAAGAGACCAGATCAATTTTTCTCAATTAATAATATTTAATTTTATTTCATTTGTTTTGCTCACCTCAGTCCATCAGAGACGTGAACTTGTTGGGCTAGTGAGTGCAGCCGCATAAGTGTTGTGTGTTTTTGTTCAGCAAGCAGTGAAGCTAACTGTTTTGCTGTTAGATTTTATTTTCTAATTTCTTTTCAAGAAAGATTGAGTGTGTGACGACAACTGTACTAAGCAAAGCTTCAAGGTACTAGCTGTAGTACTAAAATAATTCTAATCTTTAATCTTAATCTATAAATATTATATGACATAATATAATATAAATTTCTAATTAATAATCTATGATATAAGTAATTCTAAATTCTAATTCATAATCATATACTTCTACTACTAATCCATAATATAAGTAATTCTTCTAATATTATTATATAACAATAATATAATAAATTCTAATTCATAATCTATCAATATATATAAGTAATTCTTTCTAATTCATAATCTATATTCTATCTATAATCCATAATATAAGTAATTCTAATCTATTAATAATATTATATGACTTAACCTCACTTTATCTTAGTGCGCTTGAGAGTGTCTGCCTAGTTAGACTAGAATACTAAGGAATATAGCTGTAGGCTTAGCATAGAAGTAGGCTAGGCTCTTAGGCCCGTGTAAATTCAAAGTCTTTCTATTTTTTATCCGCTTTTTTTTTAAAAAAAATTTTTTATAGTTTTTTAAACACTACGCTACACACACAACACAAAATTTGAAATGGATCCTCCTTTTGGGACTAAGGAGGGACAAGCTCCATCTACCACTGTCATGCCACGGCATGAGTAACTGGAGCTTGGCACTGAAAGGGTTAAGGGATTTGACTTGGGCTAAATCCAGTAACATTTGTTAACCCCTTTCCTTTTTGTCACTTTGGACAGGAAGGGATTCCTGTGGAAGAGTGAAGGGCCAGACATCCTGGCTACATCTCCCTGGGGTGTGGAGACAGGTTATCAAGGTACACAGGGTAAAATTATTAAATGCATGATGTCCAAAATATGATGGGTACATAACTTTTGGGCCCTATTGTACATTGCATCCATATGACTGTGATGTGCTGGTTTCAGGGAGACCAAACACACCATGCAGGCATGACCATAACAAGTGTTATGCAAACGTGTCCTTGTGCCAGCTGATACAGGTGTGGATTTTGGTATGAAAATGATCACTAGGACCAGAGAATTATGATGATCCTGGTGTCATAATTATGCCAAACTCGGCTGGCGTCATATTACATATTTTGTGATCCCAGACCAAAGTTGAGAAGATATAATCCCGCCTTCAAAAGGTCATAGTTCTGAACCCCTTACTCAGGTAACAGGAAAAGGGTGGTCTTGGGGGGGGGGGATAAAAAGGTGGGCAATTGCTAATGGAAGCAAGCCTGAGTGGTATGATACTCTGTTTTATCCCTTTTATTTTACACTGTTTTGTACTAAGTCTATCTCTCTTTTTATATGCATTTTTATGTAACAGCACTGTGACCCATTTTATACTCAGATTAAACATTTTTAATCAGTTCTGTCTTTGTTCTCTAATCAAATTCAGCCTAGAGATTTTTTATACATATAGATATGTCACATTACTAAGCGGTTAACTATATAGATATCAGTTTGGGGATTGTGTATTTATCACAGCACCACCACCAGTTCTAAGATGCAGACTTTGCGTCAGTTTAGTCGGCCAAGTAGGCCAAGCTCTCGCTTATCATTTGGGGAAGCATTGCTTGAAGGATCATCAAGTAAAGGAAAGGCACCAAAAGCAGGCAGTAGTAGTGCTGCTAGGCCCACAAGCTCTATGGTTTTTTACGGAAAGCCTAAAGCACCAGAAGCACGTTCAAAGTTAAAGGGTAGCACAACTAGTACTTCTGCTAGCCCAGTGAGTAAAAAGAAGTGCCTTTTGCCCCAAGCAGCATCTTCCCCATCCACAAGCAGCATGCAAGGTACCAAGCAGAGCCAAATTAGCAGCAAGACTCAGAGGGGTTTTCCCAAACCAAAGCGATCTCATTCCTTCGTAGGGAAAACCACCACCACCTCTACCGCCTCTACTACCACTAGTGCTGCGCCTACTGTTCCCACCGGTACCGCCACACCATGTCCTCCTAGTACCTCTAGCAAGCCACCAAGTCCTTACAATAATTTTGTAAAGACAGTTAGAGAGAGGGCTACACATAGTGGAACTCCACCTAGCGAGGTAGCAGAGGAGCCTGAGAGGCCAAGTGCAGAGTCTGTTCTTCTTGCTCGCACTACTACTAGTCACGATATCAGTCTTAGCTCCAGTCTAGCAGAAATTCCATTTGATCTGGCTAAATAAGAACTAGACTATGAGCCAGAGGAAGTAGAGGAGATGAGTGGTCAGGAATCAGATTCCTCAAGGAGCAGTGTCCAAATGACTAGTGCACAATTTTCCCCTGAGCCTCCACCTTCTCCGCTACGATCATCACCACCACCAGCAAAATTTACCAAATCTAGAGTTAAAGCAATTAGCAGGAACCACTATGGCCAGTACTGTTACCACCAGTGCCACCACCACTAGTTCTGCCTCTGTTCATCCACCCCGAGCAGTAGAAGCAGCACCCAAGGCACACTCCAAGGCTATGCGCGCCCCAATTTGGGAGCATTTTGAAAATGTTGAAGAAGGGCGTTATGGAAAGTGCAAACATTGTTGGAAGCTAATAAGCAGAGGGAAAGTGTCTGGCTATTTTACCAGTGCTAGCATGAAGCATCACCTCAGCACTCAACACAACGCTGTGCTATTGGGGAAAGAAGTAAAACTTAGTGCGGGCAGCATAGCTGGTGGCCGTGGTACTACAACAACAACTAGTACCATCTCCAGAGAGAGTGGAAAAACCCCAACAGCTGCTTCTGAGCCAATAGCAGCAGCAGCTAGTGCTGGCAGCCAGAGACCAAGGCAGGTTGGAGCACTACATGTCCAGCCCACCCTGGAACAATTTGTGGCATTCCAATCCAAAAGGTCTATGTCCAAAGCAGCAGACCAATAAAGTAACGACTTATTGGTCAGTTCATTGCTGTTGGAGGGGCATCCTTCTCCATGATTGAAGGGGAGCCTTTCAAACAATTGATGGCAGCTGTGGCTCCACAATATACAGTTCCGTCACGTTCCACTTTCAGCAGGAACATTGTCTCCTCATTGTATCGGTCCTGTGTTTCACCAGTGAAAGAGGAGCTTTCCAAGGCTGCTGGTCAGTCTGTTCATTTCACAACAGATTTGTGGAGTGCACCTAGTGGGCAGCATGCCTTTCTTTCTTTGACAGCACACTGGTGGCAGCCCGGTGTGCCCAAGGAAGCTGCTGCAGCAGGTTACCAATCATTCCTTCTCCATGCAGAAGTGATGGATGAAAAGCACACTTCCCAAAATATTCTGCATGCAATGAGGAAAATGTTTAGCCTTTGGGTGGAAGCAGAGTCAGGCACCAATGTTGAAGTTGGTTTTGTGGTAACTGACGGAGGTGCCAATATGGTGAAAGCGATGCGAGATGGTCATATTGTTGGTGTGCGCTGTGCAGCCCACATCATCCATCTTGTAGTGAAGGCAGCAATGTCAGAAGGAACTAATGTAGCAGCAGTAGTTCTGTCCCGCTGCAGAAAGATCGCTGGGCACTTTCACCATAGTGTTAAGGCTAGCCAACCTTTGAGGGAAGAGCAAGAGAGGTCAGGTCTTCCCGTACACTGCCTATGACAGGATGTCAGAACGTGGTGAAACTCCACGTTAGACATGCTGGAGAGGATTTTGGAGCAGCAGAGGGCAATCCATAATCTTGCCTCAGAGCATAATATTGGGATTACATCTCCATTGAATAGGGAGGATTGGACAGTGATCGCCCAGCTAGTGGCAGTCCTTAAACCATTCAGGGATGCCACTGAAAATTTAAACTCAAACACTGCCAGTCTGGCCCAGCTAATCCCAGTGTTCTCCCATCTAGGCAGCAAGATGGATGTGTTCCTTGAAAACCGTGAGCCATAGTCAGGAAGCTGAAGGATCTGCTAAAAGTACACCTTCGCAAACGCATGGAAGAGAGTCCCGAAATGATGCTAGCGTGCCTTTGTGATCCAAGAATTAAGGGAAAGCTAGCAATGAAATTCAATGTTCACAGTAGCTACCGGGAGCAATTGGTTAACAAGGTGCGTGACTGGCAGCGTAAAATGGGAATGCTGTCCGAGGAGGGAGAGGTGCAGGACGAGGAAGAGATGATGTGGTCTGCTACTAATAGCAGCAGCATCAGCAGCAGTGCCGCAAGCATCACAACACAGCTGAGTGGAGCAGCTGCGTTTTGGGAAGAGGCACTTGGGAGTATAGTTGGACCATCTGACAGAGCTAGCAGCAGAAAGGAGAGTAGTGCTGCTGAAATGGTCAAACTTTACCTCTGTGAAGTTCCTTCTGCGCCTAATGTTGATCCTCTTAGCTACCGGGACGAAAAGAAGAGTGTGTGGCCTGCACTCTCATGGGTTGCGCAGCAGCTTCTATCATGTCCGCCAACCACTGTTCAAAGTGAGCGCGTGTTTTTTTTTTTTTTTTTTTTATTAAATTCTTTTTTATTCCAAGGGGTATATCCCCCCTTTTTCTATTTTTCTATGACTGGAAACATACTGAGTCCACAGCGCTCACGCATGGCACCTCATCTGATGGAGCAGATTGCCTTTCTTAAATTAAGTTGGGTTACCCAGCTCTTAGCTTGGAAAGTTAATTTTCTTTCTCTAGTGTTCAAGGTAGTTTCTCCCCCTGGTTGCACGTGTTTGTGGTGAAGCAACGTCTGCTACCTCTGCCGGAGTGGCCAATTTACACTAGGGCCTAGTGTCTGAGTTCTGTAAGTCCGCTCCCAAACGCCTAGGACTGACAGTCTTTGATGCTTTGCCCTGGGGTGAAACAGGTGATCAGGTCGTCAATTGCACACTCATTCACTTTCCCAATGCTGCTGCTGCTGGTGGTGGTGGTTGTACCAGCATCTTTTGCCAGTTCGCTTCCTGGCTGAAATCATGCCTCAAATGTCCAAAATGTTCAAGGTAGTTTCTCCCCCTGGTTGCGCTTGTTTGCGGTGTGGCAACGCCTGCTACCTCCGCCAGAGTAGCCAGCTTATGCTAGGGCCTTGTGTCTGAGCTCTGGAAGTCCGCTGCCAAACGTCTAGGACTCATTAATATATCATCCACCACACTCACCCAAAATGAAATTAGTCTACTGAGTAAAGGTTTGAAGTTTGCGCCAAACAAAGGTCCAAACCAATTTCAATTATTCCTAGACACCCAAAAGTACCTAAGGAAATTGACGGTAAAAAGGTTTTTTTGCAGACCAGAGAGGATAAATAAAAGTGAGGAGATAACCATAGAACAATTCTCACACACGAACCTCAAACCGAAATCCAAATTTTTTCCACAAAACGAAAAAAGCCAACATATTGAAGTTTTTACCGATCTTATACTAAAAGACTTTGAAAAACTAGGAAGCAAAACTAAAACATATAACCTCAATAAAAATGAACAAACTGCATTGAAAGTGTTAAAGGAAAAACATGATATAGTGGTTAAGCAATCAGACAAAGGGGGAGCGATTGTAATAATGGATCGTTCGTACTACACAAAGGAATCAAGGAGAATTCTGGAGGACACGATTACGTATAAAAAATTAGGAAAAGACCCTACAAAGGACTTCAGCCTCATTCTATATGACATCCTGGAGGAAGGTCTAGGACAGGGGATACTAAACAAACAAGAGTTTAACTACCTTAAGAGAGAATATCCAAGATTACCGGTTTTTTATTTTCTCCCCAAAATTCACAAAAACCTAAAAGAACCCCCGGGCAGACCTATCATTAGTGGCATTGACTCCCTTACGTGTAACAAGTCTGAGTACGTAGATTTTTTCCTCCAAAAATATGTTTCGAAAATTCCGGCATACCTTAAGGACACAACTCATCTTTTAAACACATTGAAAGACATATCTTGGTCCCCAGATTATCTCTGGGCCACAATGGATGTTTCCTCTCTTTACACAATTATAGACCACGAACAAGGAGTGGAAGCCATAAATAGAACCCTTATAAAAGATGTAGATATGAATCCATTACAGAGACTATTTATCTTGAAATGCGTAAACTTTATATTGAAACACAATTATTTCTGGTTTGAGGATGAATTTTTCCTCCAACTATGCGGTACAGCTATGGGCACCAGGTTTGCACCGAGCTACGCTAATTTATTCGTGGCAGAATGGGAGGATCAGTTTATTTGGAACAACAACCCCTTCGGTGCAAACCTGGTGCTCTGGAAGAGATTTATTGACGATATCCTGATAATTTGGAGGGGATCAGAAGAAAATCTAAAAAACTTTATAAAATACACTAATAACAACAATTTCAATTTAAAATTCACCTCAAATATTCAAAGCCACCAAATAGAGTTTCTGGATGTAGAGCTATTTTCAGAGAACAACCAGATTTGCTCTAGAAATTACAGTAAACCCACAGACAGAAACGGGTACATAAATTACAGTAGTTGCCACCATCCCCAGTGGCTCAACAATATCCCTAAGGGCCAATTTTTAAGGGTAAAGAGGAATTGTACAAAAAATGAGGATTTCAAAATCAAAGCAAATGAGATCAAACAGAAATTTTTAGAAAAGAAGTATCCGGAAGAAAGACTAAATAATAGTCTCCGTGAAATAGAAGGAATTGACAGACAACAAATATTGGGAAACGAAAATACATCAAAGAAAAAATCTAAAGAGAAGGATTTCAGCTTCTCTTTTTTTACACAGTATAACACCCAAGCCAATAAGGTTAAACAAATCATAAACAAACATTGGCATATACTAAAAAATGATGAAATCCTAGGGACAGCATTACCAGAAAAACCACAGATAATCTTCAAAAAAAGTGGATCATTGAAAACCATATTAGCTCCCAGTACCCTACCGAAACAAATGACAACACAGAATCCCAAAATGTTTATAGGAAAGAAACCAAATGGGTTCTATAAATGTGGCCACTGCAAAATGTGTATGTCCTTACCCAAAAACATCAATCAATTTACAGGCACAATAACAGGTCAAATATATACCATTAAGCATTTTATAACATGTTCTACAAAAAATGTGATCTATCTATTAGAATGCGGATGCGGTTTACAATATGTGGGCAGAACCATAAGGCAAATGAAAGAAAGAGTATTAGAACACTTGGGGAATATAAGGAATAGAAATATTAAACACAGTGTCCCCAGACACTGTAACACGTGTCCCAAATACTCCATGGAATCTTTGAAAATTACAGGTATAGACTGGGTTCCCCCTAATTGGAGAGGGGGCAGCACGATAGACAACATATCCAAACGGGAGACCGAGTGGATCTTCAAATTAAAAACCTTTAAGAAAGGAGGTCTGAACATGGAGTTAGACATACTGACTTACATGTGAGTCCAGAATGGCTGAACCCCACAAAACATACAAACTACACTACGCACATATGCACAGTCATACACATACAGCACAAGAAATAACACGAAAAACAACTAAATAGAATTGAACCTCAATTTTTATTTTTTATTTTTTCATTTCATGCTTTTTAATAAATAGAAATTAAAGATAAAATGCAGAGAGACAAGTACATTACAATATGCATATTTTACATTCTATTTTACCTCTAGTTACTTTTTTTTTTATATATTTTTTATAATTTTTTAAAAAAAATGAAAAAAACGGATAAAAATCCCTCTCCTTTAAAAATACATATATTGGGACAATGACTTTAAGGAGCGAAAAAACAAAAAAATCGAGAATATGTTCCCCTTTAATAGATACTGTATTATTTTACTTTATTTTGTATTACCACGTTCTACAAGACACCCACTCCCCCCAAATAGTGAAACTTACATCCAATTCTAGGCATACTTCCAATCAACGCATTTGATCCCATAGAGGGTTAACCTAAGAGGGACGAAACATCGGACATAGTGGGTGATACTATAGTGGGTGATACTAAAAAACGAATAGGAACTAAAGAAAAAGAAGCTTTTGTCCTTACCCTAAAATAAAACATTTCTTGGCCGCATGGGTACACTGCAAATAAAATTGTAATATTATGGCACGAACCGGCACTACAGATCGTAGATAAAAATGAACTAACGATGTATTTTTTTTTGGTTCATTCCCGGAGTCGCGTAACGTGTCACAGAGGTCAAAGGATGGACGGGATGATGATGCCATACGGATTGACGTCAGACGCCGATCAATTAAGATGGCGCCCGGCAGAATTTAAAAGGAACCATACGCCAATACCCAAAACACTCCTGATGAAGCCACAACCCGGCGAAACGCGTTGAGGATTTTTACGGACCTTACAGAGCTCTTTTTATGCGGACTTTTTATTTATACTTTTATTGTTTTTAAACATCCGTTGTTGGATTAATGATAATTATTTCGGCAAACAGCCTTAAATAAATAATATTTACCTTTACCACATTGTGGGCTTGATTCTAAATCAAAACACGGAACACAGGAATATAACAGCGGACCACCAGGACCTTCTAGAACAGAAAGGAACAATACCTGATGAGCTATACACTCACCTAAAAAGCGTAAGTGTTTTCTCACTGTTGCGTGAGATAGCGACTGTTGGATATTACACCATTGGGGTCCTTGTTTGTCTTTCTGCTTACCTTGCATATACATCCACCACACATCAACCTGGAAGACTGGACACCTTTTTGATGCCTGAATACATGCATATATTGTGAGTGCACTGTATAAATTCATAGAGTCAAGATTTGGATACAGTATTATACTATTATTTTTTTTCTCTCTATTTTTTATTTTTTACTTTGAACCGGTATACACGAGCGCCCCCTAGTGACCTTTGTTCAAACGTCTAGGACTGACAGTTGTTTGGATGCTTTGCCCTGGGGTGAAACGGGTGAGTGGGTCGCCAATTGCCCACTCATTCTCCTTTCCCAATGCTGCTGCTGGTGGTGGTGCCAGCGTCTCTTCTCTGCCAGTTCCCTTCCTGGCTAGTGTCATGCCTCAAATGTCCCTAATGGTAAGGGCAGTTTCTCCCCCCTGGCTGCGTCTGCTTGCGGTGTGGCAATGCCTGCTACCTCCTCCAGAGTAGCCAGCTTACGCTAGGGCCTTGTGTCTGAGCTCTGGAAGTCCGCTGCCAAACGTCTAGGACTGACAGTTGTTTGGATGCTTTGCCCTGGGGTGAAACAGGTGAGTGGGTCGCCAATTGCCCACTCATTCGCCTTTTCCAATTCCTTTTCCATTTCCATTTAATTTTTTTCCAAAACCTACCAAACATAACACATAACACAATGACATAACACATAACACACACACGTACAATTCACAAATCACAAGGACCTTTCTTCCTGTTATTTGCCCTGGCCTTCACTTCTACACTCACTAGCATTAACGCTATAACTCACACTTCACCCTATAACATTTTTCCATCCACATACCTGCCAACAGACCAAACTTTTTCAGGGACAGTCCTGCTTTTTTCCTGTCCCATCAAATTTAGCAAAACTAGGTATGCTAGTGCACATAGGTATAGCTGGGTAGGGTAGCACTACAACATTAAATAAATATAATAAAGTAAATAATAATAAATATAACTTTAAAATAAAATTAAATAAACCCTTTAAAATTAAATTATTATTTAGACATAATACATCTTTAACCAAAACAGTGCACTGCTTACTACTCTTAAAAATAACCGTACATTAACCCTAAGCTATTTTTTTAGTTCTGTCCAACATTTTTCATTTGCATACCTGCCAACACACCCACCCATTTTCGTGGACCAGTATAAAAGGTAGCAAATTGTTAGGAATGTATTAAAAGTGGTCCCAAAATCAATTTAAAAAATGTAAAATAATTCCCTATTCTTTTTATTAAAATCTATGGATGTGTGACTGTGTATGATAAAAAGGAGGCCAAGTTCCTTGGAGCATTTGTCTAGGTCAATGTGTATTGTGTACAGTACACCTCGGCTACGTGTGTGCAACTCTATTGGTCGTTTTCGGCAGGGGGCTCGCCTGCCATCAACGAATGAAGTGCATTCTGCAGTTCTGCAATTCATTTGTTGATGCCAGACCAGCCCCCTTCCAGCGACCAATAGAGTCGCACAAAACGTTACCTTCATGGGGCAAACGCATCTGCTGCTGCTTCTGCTTTTCTATTATTTTCTTCTTGTACACATTTTTTGACACTGGTTTTTCACAAACTTTGAGCAGCCTCCTGCACCTCCTCTAATTTGTTCACGCTTCATTTAGTCATGTTATTTTTCGGTAAAGGTTTTTGTTTGAATGTTCCGTTTTTAGGCCGTGCACAATACAGAGCTAATAACTTGGTACCAGGCATCTAACTATGTAATTACTTTATGCGGGGTACATGACAATACACCGCTATTGATGTAGGTATTTAGTCTTATCTGTACTTATTGGAAACCACCTTCTACTTTTATGGCGTGCTATAGGGAAATGGTGTGTGCTTTTTTACCAATGTAAATTTTATGGCAAGACAGAAGGCTTCATATTTACTTTACTACAAAACCTCCAGCAGCAAAGAAAAAACAGAACAAAGAACCAATCAGAACAGAAAAGAGTCTATAAATAACTCTTCGGAACCTCCAACTTCCTCTTCTTTGCTGCTAGCCTGCAGGTGAGCACCCTCCATACTGGCGTGCTACACATGTTCTGTTGGGTTTTTGTATTAAAACATTTCATTGTACTTTTACCTTGTCTATTTTTTGCTTATTTTGCCCCTTGTCTCCTACTGCTTTCTAACGGTTTACGCTGTGGGTACCGCTCTATACCCTTCCCCCGTTTTTTGACCATCCTATCACTTCTCTATCACCCGTTTTCAGCCTTCTTTCCCCCTTTTCTGACACTACGTTGGCTTTGCTCCTTTTTTGCCATACATTTTTTTTCTCCCCTTTTGGCCCTTAAGGGCCTTTCTGCGTGTTACGGCGCGGCCATCAGGGACTTGCGGGCCCTTCCTCCACGCGGCCCTTGGGTCCTGTGGCGTCTGGCCGTCGGCGGGTTTTCGTGCACAGTGGCCGCCCTCCCTTTACCTCCCTGGGAGCGGTGTGTTTCCTCTGTGGTCTGACGTTCCACTGTGGTCCGACGTTCCACTGTGGTCCGGCTCTCCACGCCTACCCTTCCCCCTTCCCCTTTTCCCTGTTTTCTTTACTTATCTTGCCCCCTTAAAGGAATCCCGCGTTTCAGGACCCCCTCCCTCTGCGTGCTGCGGCCGCGGCGTCATTCAGCCGTCTACCGTTGACTAATTAAAGCTGATTAAAAAAATATATATATACACACCGTCTTATAGACAGCGATGGCATTCTGATCTCAACCAACTCTTTCCAGTTGCAAGATGGGGAAAAGCGGCGTCCAACATTCATAAGCTCACGGTCTGCACTGTGGTAAAGGAACGGCTGTACAAAGTCGTGGCACAGTGGTACCTTTCTCCCCTACGTCTCTCTCATATATTCCCGACCTCCACTGCGAATTGTTTCCGTGGCTGTGGTGCCTCAGGAACTTATCTCCATGTATGGTGGACCTGCCCTCTCATCCAGCAGTTATGGCAAGACACGTTTCACAATCTTTCTCAAGCACTAGATGTACCTCTTCAAGGTTCTCCGGAGGTGGCCTTATTAGTTATGGACATGGAGGAGCCGAAATTGACGTCGTCCAACCACAAACTTATACACAGAATATGTGCTACGACCAAGCTTGCTATTGCGAGAAGGTGGAAGGGCTCACCCCCCACTTCCAACGACATTCGATCGGCCATCTGGAATCTCATCATTATGGAACACATCACGGCAAAACTGCGTGACGAGTTGCACAAATTTTCAGCCATTTGGGATCCGTGGCTTCTCAAATTCCTTCCTGCTGTAGCTGGCTCCCCATTGTTGTACCTGTGATTACCGATTGACTTTTGTTGCGGTGGTATCTCCATTCCCCTCTTCCTCATCTACCCTTTACTCACTTCCTGCTCTCTCTTTTTCTCTTTCCTTACTCTTTTCTCTTTCTTCCCACAACAAAAATGGAAAACTTCATTTGTGTCACTTGGCATGTCATTTTTAAGTTGTAGCTACTTTGTATGAGGAATGTTACAAGTCACGTTAAAAGACGTTTGCACACTTTTCCATTGTTTAACGCTGTATTCTTAGCAGTTACATGACCTCTATGGAAGTGTTGTACTCTTGTATTCTTTTCACTTTACTGCGTGACTTACTGTCAATTTGTACTTTGGCTTTTTTACCCAGTGACAATAAAAACGAAATGAGGGGATTAGTTCTCGGGGGTATATATATACCCACCAGAAGTGCCTGTGTACCCTTTATATAAGGGATCTGCCTTCAATAAATAGCCAATATTATACTAATATATTTATTATGGGACTAGCCCTAAAAAAAACTTTTATATATATAACAATATTAGTAAATAAAAAATGTAACATTAAAAAATATTAAAAGGGGGGCGTGTCCAGCTACCGAGGAAGATGGTCCGCATAATCTTTTAGCTCCGCCACTGCTCGCCCTTTTTTTTAGCCTGAAACCTGCTTTCACTTACCTTTTGCCTGCCATGGGACGCAATAAGAAGCTGCCTGCGGACCCCTCTACACCGGGTGCCCGCTCATGCTTGACTTTTGCCTCCCTGCTGGAATATTTCCGCACTTCTGCGGACCTGGCTTCACAGGCCTCAGAGGAACACGAGGCCCGGTCTCCCGCCGGGGAAATACCCAGGGAAGAGGGTTTTTCTCTCCAAGCATTTCAAACATCTTTTCAAGCTCCAGAGTGATGAGCGTTGGGATGAGCCCCCTAAGGTGGACGTCCAAATAGCTCAATTGTCAAAAAAGACAACCATACCCATTGGAGGAGTCTCCGGCCTTAAAGACTCGATGGATAGGAGGATTGAAACCTCCTGCAGGCATATTTTCCAAGCATCAGGTGCCCAATCCAAAGCTGCTGTAGTCAGTGCAGCGGTCTCCAGGGCTCAAAGCTATTGGTTACAGGCCTTGGAAGAGTGCTTGCCGGATGATCAAGACTCCGAAATTTCTCAACTTCTTAAGAATTTGAGATTGTCCAATAGCCTTCTTACAGATTCCTCTCAGGAAAAGGTGAAGACTTCAGCCCGTAATATGGGCTTATCCTCTGTGGCCCGCAGAGTGTTGTGGTTAGGATCCTGGTCGGCGGATACGGCCTCTAAGGCATCACTTTGTGATTTACCCTTTGAAAAGAATAAATTGTTTGGTGCTCCATTGGATGACTTAATTAAACAAATGTCTGACACTAAGAGGGCTCTTCCTCAGGACAAGCATTCCAGATGGAATAGAAGGTATCCATTTAAAACCTCCAGGCCCTTTCAGGCTTCTTCCAGAGCGCAGAATTTTCGGAGTTCCTTTGGGGACAGAAAGTTTCAGGATCGTCCTAAGAAGCAAGATAAGAGGAAATTCTGACAGAGTAGGGGGAAGGCTGCAGCGGTTCGCTCATGTTTGGGAACAGACTACGCGCAGCAGGTGGATTCGAGATCTCATTTCAGAGGGATACAAGATCAAATTTTCGTCACTTCCCAGAAGTCAGTTTCTGATTTCCTCGTACCCTTCCCAATTAAAGAACGTGGCACTTCATTCAGCTTGTCTGTCTCTCCTGTCAAAAGGAGTCATAGAGAGGGTTCAGGCTCCGCTTCATTTCCAATGAGTTTATTCCAGGCTTTTCCTAGTACCAAAACCGGACGGAACATTTCGCTCCGTTTTGGATCTAAAGAGGGTGAACAGCTGCATACCGTATCGCCACTTCCGGATGGAGAATTTATCTTCGGTCGCCCAGTTGCTTCAGCAGGGAGACGTCATGGCAACGTTGGACCTGAAGGACGCCTACCTTCACGTCCCAATTGCTCCGTCCTCCAGGAAATTTCTGAGGTTTGCGATCCGAATTCGTGGGGTCTTTCATCATTTTCAATTCAAGGCTCTCCCGTTCGGTCTATCCTCAGCCTCAAGGATCTTCACAAAAATTTTGTGTCCGTTGACTGCATCGCTGCGGGAAGAGGGGATTTATATAGTTCCCTACCTCGACGACTGGCTCCTCAAGGCCGAGTCTCCATGGAAACTTCGGGCAGACCTTGCCACCACAGTACAGTTTCTGGAAAAGCACGGCTGGATTATAAACCTCAAGAAATCCAACCTCATCCCTTCCACCAGGATCCAGTTCCTTGGCTTGGGAGTGGATTCAATATCTCAACGATTTTTTTCTCCCATCATCAAAAATCAAGAAGATCAAAAAGGAGATCCTTTCAGTTACACCCAACTTGTACTGTCAGGAAAGCCATGAGCATCCTTGGTCTCCTTACAGCATCCATCCCGGCGGTCAAGTGGGCAAAAGCCCAACTGCGGCCCCTTCAATGGGATATTTTACGGAATTGGTCGAGACGAGAGGAAGACCTGGACCTAGATGTTACAATCTCAAGTCAAGTCTTATCCCACCTTACCTTGTGGAGGACACCTTCGAACCTTTCCAGAGGCCTTTCTTTTCGTTCCCCCAGATGGGTGATACTTACCACGGATGCTTCCGGCATCGGATGGGGCGCCCATTTAAATTGTCTCTTCCGGCAAGGCGTATGGTCTCCAGGAGATTCGCGTCATTCGTCCAATTTTCGGGAATTAAAGGCGGTTCTTCTTGCCCTCGCAGCATTCAGGACCCTGTTGGAAGGTCGTGCAGTGAGGATTCAATCAGACAACGCCACGACGGTTGCATACATAAACAGGCAAGGAGGTACTCTAGTAAGGAGCCTTCAGATTCTCTGCTCTGTTCTGATGAGTTAGGCCCGGCAGCATCTGGCAGACATATCGGCCACACACATAAGGGGATGCGACAATACCATTGCGGACGATTTCAGCCGTCTAAGATGGTCACAGGCAGAGTGGTCTTTAACCAAAGGGACCTTCGCCTCTCTGGTTTCGAGATTTGGCCTCCCGGAAATAGATCTGATGGCGTCCAGAAGCAACAGGAAAGTTCCAGTTTTCGCCTCTCTCAACAGACGGGATTCTCCAGATTTCCTGGACGGGCTGTCCATGAAGTGGGATTTCCGTCTGGCTTATGTTTTTCCTCCAGTCGCATTGATTCCCTGTGTCCTCCAGAAGATAAGTTCAGACAGAGAGCGGGTCCTCGCCGTCATCCCATATTGGCCAAACCGCAGCTGGTTTTCCCTCCTAAAACATCTAAGCCTTTCGTGTTGGGAACTGCCCCTCTCGGATCACTTGTTGGACGATGGGGCTCTGCATCTGGACCAGCTACAGATGTTCAAATTGACGGCTTGGCTACTGCAAGGATGATTCTGCCAGGTCAAGGTGTTGAGGAAGATTTATCTGACTTGCTGTTAAAATCAGTTAGAGGCTCGACGTCAAAAATTTATTTTCGGGTCTGGAAGAAGTTTCTTCTCTGGTATGCCTCAAGGGACCTTTCGTTTTTTCCCTCCTACAATCAACTCCGTTTTGCTGTTTTTGAAGGATGGATTTTCCGCGGGCCTCAGTGTCTCTACCCTTAAAGGTCAGGTTTCGGCCCTTAGTCATTTTTTTCTGGAAGACCTGGCTTCGCAGTTGCTGGTCAGACGTTTTTTTAAGGCCATCACCATTCAACGTCCGCCAAGGAGGGCTCACTTTCCAGCTTGGGATCTGACGGTGGTTCTTCACGCACTCTGCTCACCTCCGTTTGAACCCTTGGAGGAGGTTTCATTGAAGATCATATCGTTTAAGACTGTGTTTTTGGTGGCCATTACGTCTGCCAAACGTGTGGGAGAAATACAAGCCCTTTCCTCATCTGAGAAGGTTACCCTCTTCCATCAGGATAAAGTTGTTCTCCACCTTCAACCTTCTTTTTTGCCTAAGGTCTTATCCAAATCTGCTATTAGTCAACCTCTCGTTCTTCCATCGTTTTTTCCATCTCCCTCCTCTCTGGAAGAATCTACATGGCACATGTTGGATGTCAAGAGAGCCCTTGAGTTGTATATTTCTAGGACTGCCTCTATCCGTTCCACTGACCAATTGTTCATTTCTTGGTCTGGTCCTTCGGCAGGGAAGGCTGCCTCAAAAGCTTCCCTAGCAAGGTGGATCACAGGAACTATTCGTATGGGCTATCAAGTCTCTGACGTTCCTGTTGTCTCCTATCACGGCCCACTCCACCAGGGTTGTGTCTGCTTCATGGGCTGAGAAGGCTTCTGCTTCACCGGAAGATATTTGCAAAGCAGCTACATGGTCATCGTTCAATACCTTTGTTCGGCACTACCGGCTAGACGTCTTCTCATCCTCTGCAGCGGATTTCGGGCATAAGGTGCTCAAGGCAGTTGTTACCTAGGAGATGGTTTCCCTCCCGTTCTTTAGGGATCTTGGTACATCCCGATTGTACTGCCACTGTATGGCAGGAAAAATGGAAATTTTTTACTCACCGTAATACAGTGGCAGTACGGATTTCCCTCCCTTAATAAATTATTTTTTGCATTCAGTTTTGTGTTCTTGTTATTTACTGACTCGTTCCGGGTAAGCCTGGCTTTATGGGTAAAGGGGGAGGGTTCCTCTCTTTTAACCCTTTCTTTGCTGTAGCGTCTCTTTTTGTCCAGGAAGAAGGCTTTACCCGATTGTACTGCCACTGTATTAAGGAAAAAGGAATTTACGGTGAGTAAAAATTTCCATTTTTCACACATCTGCAGTGGTCTATGTTACCTGTACACATTCTCCTGCACGTACGGTGCCCGGTGTATTTGCATTGATTTATGGCTGTATATTTCTTTATTTATTTTAATTTATTGATTTATCTATTTTATTTATGGTCCCCCCCATTACTGTGGTGGTATATGTTTATTTACGCACATTGAATATGTATATGAGCACGCACAGAGCTGCCCTTGCAAACTGTGACAGAATGACCTGTCATACAGGGCCCCAAGGTAGACAGAGATGACTCCAGCCTGGCTGCCAAACAAACATGGCTCAGGCAGGAACTCCATTGTGTTAACAAATCCCATTAACAGGATTACTGCCAGGAGTATATTCAGTAGCCAAAGGGGATTAAAGTTTGGGTTGTCTACATATACCTGTTTATTAATGTTAATTCAATTATGTGGATATATAAGGCTATGTTTTACAACAATAAAATGTTCCATTTGTTCTTCACAATCATGGTGGTCGTGACTACTTTTGTGATCTAAGACAAAGATCCATCTATTAGCCTTTTAAGGCTGGAGACTATCCTGGATTATCTTGCCTGTACACTTTCTCCTGCACATGAGGCGCTCTGGTTCTTTGCCTTGCTGACTGATGTGTACTATGTATACCCGCCCCCCCCTTTTTTTTTCCTTCTTGTTACTATGGTTGTATATGGTTCTTTGCAGACATCGCACATGTCTCTGAACACACACAGGGAGCCCTCGTCGGGGCTGGCTGTTCAATTCTGTGCACACATGGGGATGTCCTTGTCCCTCGCACACATACTCACCCACTTGCGTTGGTTTATGTTGCCCATCCGTGTTCTCCTGTATGAACGGCCCTGGGTGTATTTGCCTGGATCTATGGATGGGGTTTTTTTTTTTTTTTTGTGTGTGCCCACTGCTGCACTTGTATGTACACATGTCTCTGAGCACACACAGAGATGTCCTTGCGCTGTGGTCCACAGGCGATGCTCTTTTCACTCAACTGTCCGCCGCCTCCTCTCCCTGGTTCCCCCAGGGGTGCTGCTCTTCCCGTCATGGGGCTGACTGCCCACTCCTGTGCCTGTGTACTTGTCTGGCTCACGCAGGGCTGTCCTTGTATTGTGGCCCTCGGGTGGCGCACTTTCTACTTTCCGGGCACTCGCCTTCTCGGGGCTAACTCCCTCCTCGCGTACATACACACATTTCTTTTTTTCCTTTTCCCGCAGGCTGCGCACTTTCCACTCGCCTGTCCGCTGCCTCCTCTCCCCGGGGTGCTGCCCTCTCCTGACTCATACACACACGCATATGTATTTATACGCGCATCTATATATATTTGTATATAATTGTATTTGTGCTCTCGTTACTCTTTGAGGTGGTGGCTTTGGCAATTGTGTTTATATCAGCCGGTGACATAGAGCACTCAATCTGTGTTCATCCTGTCAGTTATTTAGCGAATGTGCCTCACCATGTACGACCATTTCGGGATATCCCCTGATTCCAGTTTGTGATTCCGCACATGCCCAGAAGGCGCTACGGGCACTTCAGTCTTTTGTTAATAAAGCATATGACTTAGTCAGCTACAATATCTCTCCTATGCCACTTCACTTTACATCTGTCACATTTCTATTTCTCTTCTGTAGCACGCTTTACATTCTGATTCTCACACAACGCGGTCCTCTGTCCACCGTCCTTCTGGCCGCTCTGTTCTCGCCTCGGTGTCTTGCTCTTTCTACATTGTGACTGTCCCTATGGCTGCTTTAACATGTAACTATATTGTTCACTCAGGTTTCTACTCCGCGTGTAGCGGCGGGGTTTTTTCTTCCTTGTTGATTGCTCACCTCCCTGCACATATCGCCTCTTTTTTGCCGACTCTGCCCCACTTTCCCTTTTTCTGGGAGGTGGTTTTCCCCCTTTTTTGCCGTCTCGACAGGCGTTTAGTGTGTTTCAGTCCCCTGTTTGGGGCTCCGACTCCTTCCCTGCCCCACTTTTCTCCTTCCTTTCTTTTCTCTCTCTTTTCCCTTCCCCTAAGCCCCCTTTTTCTCTCCCCTCCCTTCCCCTTTTTTTTTTTCTTTTTCATTTATTTATCCCCTCCTATATGGTGTTGCCCGCTGCCATGACGAAAGCCCTCACGCTTCTCTCTATAGATGCTCGGGGGCTTAATATCCGGGAGAAACGTTCACATTTGCTGCGCGATTTGCGACAGGAAAAGGTTGATGTAGCCTTTATCCAGGAAACACATTTTTGCGTTTTGCGTATGGACACTTCCTCTGGCCATTCCCGCGTTCCACGCCGCGTCCTACGCTCCCTCCTTTCTCTTCTCTCCACGTATCGTCTTGTTGACTGTTGGAGGGCTCTTCACCCCTCCGATAGGCATTATTATTATCTTTTATTTATATAGCGCCAACAGTTTACGCAGGGCTTAATACAATACATAAATTCATGGGATATGACAAGACAAGAATTGACAGACTAAGACAAACCGATACATTTGGTGGAGAGAGCCCTGCTCGCAAGCTTACAATCTAGAGGGAAATGGGGTGACAAACATATGGCATAGAGAAAGGGTGAGAGGTAGTGTGGTGGTTGTATGGATGACAAGGAAGTTCTAGCAGCTAAGATGGTATGTGTGATGGAGTGTGTGTGACGGAACTGTCCATCACTGGGGCCCCTGGAGAGGACTGAACGCAAGCCTGCTACCTACAGATTATGGACCCTGTCTCCCTGCCCTGGCGAGTGGGACTGTTGTCCTCGTCAGAGACTGGGGAGTTCAGGTCCCAAAGTGCACCCCAGGACTGGTAAGTGGGACAGGTGCCTTTTGCCAGCCCCCTGCATCCACAACTTTAGGAGCGACAGAGCTGTGCTCCCCGACTGAACTGGATGCAGACCCAGTCTTCTTTTTAAAAGGGGAGATATGTGACAGAATGAGCTGTCATACAGGGGCCCAAGGTAGGCAGAGATGGCTCCAGCCCGGCTACCAAACAAAGATAGCACAGGCAGGAACTCCATTGTTTAATTAATCCCACCAATAGGATTACTGCCTGGGGATTAAAGGTTGGGTTGAATACATGTATCTGTTAATTTATGTTAATGTGGTTCTCTGGATATATGAGTCTATGTTTTACGTCAATAAACTGTTCATTCCTGCTGTACTCAGTTCAAGGTAGTTGTGTCTACTTATTGGGTAAACATAGCAGGGTTCCAAGGTGCGCATGCTGACTGGTGCTGGAAGTGATTCCGGGGACAACAGGAGGATACATGTGGGTGATCTCTGGGAGTTACTACAGCTCTCTTGGTGAACCCGTTACATTGGTGGCAAGCGGCGGGATTGCTTCCTAGTCTGAGGGACACTTCCTTTGCACCGGGATCTATCTCCAGGAAAGAGAATGGAAGTCAGCTACGCAGAGCTGAGCCAGAGGAATTGTACCCGCCTGAAGCTCTGGAGGGAGGTTCTCCACTTTGAAATTAAGTACAAGGGGAAAAGCCTTCCAACCTTTGAGGAAAGGTTTTGGCTCCAGTGGAAGTTGCGGATGCCGTTCTTGGGGAAGCAGCCCAATGAGGAATGGGTGGCTGAGCTGGAGGTGCTGGTCCAGACAGAGCTGAGGTTGGACGATGGATATTGGGCTCTGCGGTGGTACGTAGCACAGCTGTGCCTGAGGCTGGAGGATAAAGGTCCCACAGAGGGCTATGGCTTCGGCGGCCCGGCATTATTATTGGAAATTATAGAAAAAGATCCCAACTTCGGTAGTGCATCGGAGTGTCGGGGGGAAGACGTCCAGGAGCAAAGGGCGGAGGATATCCCATACGTGCCTGTGCTGTGAATGCTTAAGGTTCCTTGTGAGTAGATTCCAGAGATATGGGGCAGCTCGAGTGAAATCTTGTAGGCGGGAAAAGGAAGAGGTGACGAGTGAGGAGGAGAGCCTTAGACCATGGGAGGAACGTAGGGATTGAGTAGGAGAGTATTTGCTAGTGAGGTCAGAAATGTACGGAGGAGCAGTATTATGGATGGCCTTATATGTCAGTACCAGGATCTTAAATTTAATTCTAAAGGTAATCGGGAGCCAGTGGAGGGTTTCACAGAGGGGGGAAGCAGAAGAGGAGCGACGTGCAAGGAAGATGAGCCTAGCAGCGGCATTTAGGATAGACTGTAGAGGAGAGAGTCGAGACAGTGGAATGCCAACCAGAAGAGTGTTGCAGTAGTCAAGACGGGAAATGATAAGTGAATGAACCAGAGTTTTTGTGGATTCTTGGGTGAGGAATGGGCGGATACGAGAGATGTTTTTTAGGTGCAAGCGGCAGGATCTGGCGAGGGACTGAATGTGAGGGATGAAGGAGAGGTTTGAGTCAAGGACTATACTTTCTTCTCCACCCCTCATAATTCCTATTCCCTTATCGACTACTTTTTCCTCCCCTATGATCACGCTGTCCTTCTGCGTCGGGCTGCTATTGGGCTAAAGACGTGGTCCGACCATGCCCCAGTGATACTCTCCCTGGCCTCGCCTCTGACTCGCCCCGCGGAACGCTTGTGGCGCTTGAACTACGCTATCCTTTCTGATGAGGTGGTGTGTGCTGAGACCTCCCAGGCTTTATCCCTTTACTTCACCCACCGAAAAAGGGCGGCAGGGAGGGAGATCAGCTCCTTGTGTGCACGCATCACTGAGTTAGAGCGGGCCCATAAGGCCTCTCTGTCCAGAGACATCTTGCAGCAGCTTACACTTCTGCGTGGGGAGCTGGCCAAGCTCCTTAACGATAACCACTGCTCTTACTTACGCAACAAAGCACTGTTCCGCGAACACAGCGATAAGCTTGGCAAGTATCCCGCTCATGCCCTCCGAGGCTCCCTCCACCTCACCTATATAGAAACATAGAAAGTGACGGCAGATAAGAACCAGAAGGCCCATCCAGTCTGCCCAACAATATATCCCTAGGGTCCGGTCTGCGGATGGTCGTCTGCACCTTCTCCACTCCGGTATTTCGCGGAGTTTCCTTGATTACTTTACAGGCCTCTACAACCTCCCCCTTTTGAACGGTGTCCCCTCTCCGACCGCTGGCCGGTCGGCGTTGCTTGATTATTTGGACCGTACAGTCCGTACGGGCATCCCCTCTGCTGCTGCGGAAGCACTAGATGTTCCTATCACGCTGCCTGAGTTCGTTCAGGCGATGAAAGCCTCTCAAACCGGGAAATGCCTATTCTCGCTTCCGTGACGTCCTTGGCCCGTTCTTTGTCTCTGCCTTCAAATCAATCCTAGAGGGGGGCCAGATTCACGAACATACTTTGATGGCTTTCATCTCCCTTATACACAAGGAGGATAAAGATCCAGAACAATGTGGTAGCTACCGCCCCATTTCGCTTCTCTGATCTGAAGCTCTTTGCGAAGATCCTAGCTACGCGCCTGAAACCGTTGTTGCCCACCCCGGTCCATCCGGACCAAACCAGTTTTGTGCCGGCCAGGAGGCCCAAGACAGCACCATTCGCGCACTTAATTTGATGCACTATGCGAAACGCAACTCGCTGCCTACCATCTTTCTCTCGACTGATGCGGAGAAAGCTTTCCTTAGGGTTGACTGATCATTTTTGCTGGCTACTCTCCGCCATATGTTTTTTGGTCTTGGGTTTCTCACCTGGCTCCGCATAAACGGCTCTCTCTCTGATACCTTTCCCATCCGCAATGGGACCCGTCAGGGTTACCCTCTATCGCCGATGCTGTTTGTGCTCTCCCTGGAGCCCTTGATGCAAGCAATCAGCTTGAACCCCGATATTACGGGCCTCCAGGTGGGTCGCACATCTCATAAACTCCTGGCATATGCGGACGACCTCCTTTTTGCGGTTTCCCAGCCCCGGATCTCTCTCCCTTCCATTATGCGGGAGCTTCAGTTGTACGGTTGACTCTCTCATTTTAAGATAAACATAACCAAGTCGGAGATTCTCAATCTCACCTTGCCTCCGCAGGATCGCAGTGCCCTGAGTGCTCTTTTCCCTTTCAAATGGTGTTGCTCAAAGCTGCGGTAGTTGGGACTCTCCGCTGATCTTCCCCAACTTTATGCTCACAATTTCCTTCCTCTTCTGACGTCTCTGCGATCTGATCTGCGGAAATGGTCTGGGCTTGCGATCGCTTGGGCGGATTAATACCTTAAAAATGGCTGTTATGCCCCGCTTATTGTACTTATTTCAGGCTCTTCCTATTCACATACCTCTTCCGTTCTTTTCTGCCGTTCGCTCTGCTTTTCTTCGGTTCGTCTGGGGGCGTCGCTCCCCCCACATTCGCTTCAGTACTCTGATCCTCCCCAAGGCTAGAGAAGGCCTTGTGCTCCCCTGCCCCCGCACTTACTATAGGGCCTGCCACCTCCTTCGGATCTTGGAATGGTTGCAAAGCCCGCCTCAGAAACAGTTGATTGGTGTTGAGGATGTTCTCTTGGGCTTCCCTGCCAGGTCCCTGCCCTGGTTGGCGATTCCTACGGCCAATAGGTGGGCCTCCCACCATCTGTTTCTCAAGGCAACACTGCGTGTCTGGCACTCCTTGTTACGAGGCTCTACGCTGTCTACCATCCTGTCGCCGCTTACCCCGGTACGGGATAATCCGGATTTCCCGCCGGGTATGGGTGTTGACCTCTTCCCTGCTGTGACCGCAGCGGGGGCTCTGGTATTCATGCCTACTTGTCGCGTTCGAGCGCCTCTGCGTTACCACCTCACTTCCTGCTCATGGCATCTCCCTTCTATACGCCCTCCTCCTCCTTTATGGGCAGATGGGAGTCTTCTCTACACATGGTCTTCATGGAGGATCAGTGGGAGAAGATGTGTGTTCTTGCACACCGCTGCTCCATCAGCAATAGGGACCAAGAAATGTCCTACAAGCTGCTCGCCCAGTGGTACTGGTCTCCTGCTTCTACTGCACGCTACACCTCTGCTGTGTCGTACGCGTGCTGGAGATGCGGCTTTTCGCCTTGTTCCATCCTCCACCTTTGGTGGGACTGCCCTAGCATACACCCTTTCTGGACGACTGTACACTCATACCTCCAAACCCTGTCGGATAACTCTATCCCCTTTACCCCTGAGTTCCTGCTCCTCAACCATATGCCTTACCCGATCTCTTGGTATAAAACCTCTGTGATCCGCCACTTGGTAACTGCGGCGAAGGCCCTGACCCCCCTGCACTGGGGAGATTCTGCCCCCCCCCACGATTCGGGAGTGGTTTCAACGT
The DNA here is from genome assembly GCA_009364415.1 of Spea multiplicata. Lineage (NCBI taxonomy): Eukaryota > Metazoa > Chordata > Amphibia > Anura > Pelobatidae > Spea > Spea multiplicata. The sequence goes on from VKOC01016276.1 coordinate 32,230, forward strand.
GTTGAGAGGGCGCGGACCCTTGACGAGCTTCTGTGTTCCACCTCGGATGCAGCGTCTAGACATCTACGTACCTGGTTCTACTGGATGCAGCTCCTTTCTGATTCTCCGGTCGGCTCCTTGTTTGACAGGCCGAGTGCATGACTGTAATGGACTCATGCTCTGTCTTTTTCTTTGTTTGTTTTATTCCTATTGCCTGCTCCACCTGTAAAAAGATCCTCTACGCATTTCGCTGTGTGTGGCTTCCTCAGGTGGTATCATAAAAGTCCATCTGCTTGAAGGGCCTTCTTTTTATATGATTCCATTTCGTTCCGTTATCTGCGTGCCTTACTTCCATCTTTTATGTGATGACATCAGACGTGACATGACCACCCCGTTCCACATTTTGTATGGCATCGTCCAGACGTAATACAAACGTGACGCTCATGTAGACGTCCGTACTTGGAGGACTGCTCCTCCACGGCAATATTCATTGTGATGAGGGCGTATCAGTGAGCAGCACAGAGCGAGACAGAAAAAAAGATAAACAAACACCCAAACGGAGAACAGAGGGAAAGGACAAAAGAGACGCAAAGAAGAAGGGGAACAGGCATAAAAGGAACCGTAATAAAATGTGTTAATTCATAATAAGGAGGACACCCAACACATATGTGAAAACATGTGCATCATATGCCATATACAGTGGGGCAAAAAAGTATTTAGTCAGCCACCAATTGTGCAAGTTCTCCCACTTACAAAGATGAGAGAGGCCTGTAATTTTCACCATAGGTACACTTCAACTATGAGAGACAGAATGAGACAACAAAGTCCATAAATCACATTGTCTGATTTTTAAAGAATTTATTTGCAAATTATGGTGGAAAATAAGTATTTGGTCAATAACAAAAGTTCATATCAATACTTTGTTATATACCCTTTGTTGGCAATGACAGAGGTCAAACGTTTTCTGTAAGTCTTCACAAGGTTTTCACACACTGTTGCTGGTATTTTGGACCATTCCTCCATGCAGATCTCCTCTAGAGCAGTGATGTTTTGGGTCAGTCGCTGGGCAACACGGACTTTCAACTCCCTCCAAAGGTTTTCTATGGGGTTGAGATCCACTCCAGGACCTTGACATGCTTCTTACGAAGCCACTCCTTTGTTGCCCGGGCGGTGTGTTTGGGATCATTGTCATGCTGAAAGACCCAGCCACGTTTCATCTTCAATGCCCTTGCTGATGGAAGGAGGTTTTCACTCAAAATCTCACGATACATAGCCCCATTCATTCTTTACACGTCGTCCTGGTCCCTTTGCACAAAAACAGCCACAAAGCATGATGTTTCCACCCCCATGCTTCACCGTAGGTATGGTGTTCTTTGGATGCAACTCAGCATTCTTTCTCCTCCAAACACGACGAGTTGAGGTTCTACCAAAAAGTGACCATATGACATTCGCCCAATCCTCTTCTGGATCATCCAAATGCTCTCTAGCAAACTTCAGACAGGCCCGGACATGGACTGGCTTAAGCAGGGGGACACGTCTGGCACTGCATGATTTGAGTCCCTGGCGGAGCAATGTGTTACTGGTAGCCTTTGTTACTTTGGTCCCAGCTCTCTGCAGGTCATTCACTAGGTCCCCCGTGTGGTTCTGGGATTTTTGCTCACCGTTCTTGTGATTATTTTGACACCATGGGGTGAGATCTTGCGTGGAGTTCCAGATCGAGGGAGATTATCAGTGGTCCTGTATGGCTTCCATTTTCGAATAATTGCTCCCACAGTTGATTTCTTCACACCAAGCTGCTTGCCTATTGCAGATTCAGTCTTCCCAGCCTGGTGCAGGTCTACAATTTTGTTTCTGGTGTCCTTTGACAGCTCTTTGGTCTTGGCCATAGTGGGGTTTGGAGTGTGACTGTTTGAGGTTGTGGACAGGTGTCTTTTATACTGATAACATGTTCAAACAGGTGCCATTAATACAGGTAACGAGTGGAGGACAGAGGAGACTCTTAAAGATGTTACAGGTCTGTGAGAGCCAGATATCTTGCTTGTTTGTAGGTGACCAAATACTTATTTTACCGAGGAATTTACCAATGAATTCATTAGAAATCCTACAATGTGATTTCCTCTATTCTTTCCCCCCATTCTGTCTCTCATAGTTGAAGTGTACCTATGGTGAAAATTACAGGCCTCTCATCTTTTTAAGATTGGTGGCTGACTAAATACTTTTTTGCCCCACTGTAGGTATTAAAGATAAGGGTAAAGATAGAAAAAAAAATATTTAGAGAAAGATAGTATATATATTTGTGTACGGAGTCTGGGACGTTAGTGTGATGAATGAGAATAGTGAGACTGACGAAACGCCTACCTCAAGATCTGAGGTGTGCCATGATCTTGATGGACGGTACGCCAAAAAGAGGGCATACCCAAGTAATGAGAATTATTATAAGGAGAGGGTGGGTGGGGGAAATGCGTGACCCTGACTCAACGCATAGCACCTGAGGGTGAGCTATAGAGGGTTAAGTAGTACCCCAGACTCCGCCCACAAATACAGCCATTGCCATAGCCTCTAACATATATACATATATTTACTTATTTACTCACAGAGTCCATTGCACACCATTCCAAATATTCCAAGCCTGGTGCTATAAACCAGCAGTTTCCATACAAAACACTTTCAAAAGATGGTCAAGCACTCCAGGTCTTTAAATTAACAATTTCACTTTATTCAAAGTCAAGTCGACGTTTCAGTCATTGCTGACTTTCATCAGGACAATATATATATATTGTGGTAAAGTGTATGGGAAAGTGGTGGATGGGGTGTATATCTCACCTGGTTTTCTCAGCCAGGCACGGTAGCAGACATCCAGCAGGATACATGCTGCTTTGGCAGGGCGTAGTCTGCTAGGGCTCTTTTGTTTAAAGGTACATGGGCTGGATTACTTGGATAAGTGGGAGAGCTCCAGTCCACACCCCTAGTCCACTACGGGTTTTTTTCCTTACACCCAGGAGTCCTCAGGTGAGGCTTCCTATGCTCATTACTGGGGAGGAAGCCTTAAAAGAGAGGGCTGTAAGTCTCTCCTACACCCTGCAAACCTGAGGCAAGGAGCAGCTACAGCTAGCGCTGCAACCCAACAGGTATGGAGCTTTACCTTTGGACAACCGGTTACTTTGCTTTGTGCCAGACCTTAGGCTTGTAGTGGGATAGTGAGGTATCCTGATGTTTAGTTAGAGACGGACAGGCTTACAGTTTGTTTTGTTTACAAGGTGCTCTGTGGCTACATCATTTAAATAAACACTCTTGACTTTTGAAACCTGCTGCATGTGTGAAATACTGTCATTGCCGCCCCATGTGTGAGCTGTTCCCTACAATATATATATATATATATATATATATATATATATATATACGTGTAGTGTATGACATGTCCATATTTACATCCATAAGTTGTTTACCCTATATAAAGTTATATTAATGTTAATAATGATATGTAATGTTTGTAAATGGTAGTTAGGGAAAAAAAAACTGTATTGAATTTATCAAATGTATCTAACTTCAAATAAATGAGACCATATTTTTGATATGTTTAAAAATCCATTCAGTTTCTCTCCTAGAAATATTCGCCTCCTCTCTTGTAGTACAAGGTATGTAGTCTACCTCCTTCAATGTCCATGAGACACTACATCAATTCCCATAATTTTAAAACCCTCAATTGAAATTGACGATAGTTAGTGTCTTGGTAAGCTGTGTTTTGGATTTTTATTCCTAATGTTTCCCAGATGTTCGAAAATTCTCTCTTTTAGGGGCCTTATTGTTCTTCCTACATATTGTAAGCCGCATGGACATTGAAGGAGGTAGACTACATATCTTGTACTACAAGTTTTTTTTCAGTAAATAGATACACATTTTACATCTTCCTCAAGGATAAAAGCCAGTGGATATATAGACTACACCAGCTGCCATTTACCTTCCTGGTTGGATAACATACCAAGGGGACAGATGATGAGGGTCAGAAGGAATTGTATTCAAAGATTTCAAGACACAAGCTACAGAAATAAAGATGTTTATAGAAAAAAAGTATATCTACTAAACGAAAGTATGTTAAAAGTAAAACAAATGGATAGGACCCAACTGTTGAGAGGAAAACCTAACAATCAAACTGAAGGTGAGAATTACAAAAAAGAAAATGATAAAAAAAGGTTGGAGTCTACATTTTTTATTTACTAATATTGTTATATATATAAAAGTTTTTTTAGGGCTAGTCCCATAATATATTAGTATAATATTGGTTATTTGTTGAAGGCAGATCCCTTATAAAAGGTACACAGGCACTTCTGGTGGGTATATATACCCCCGGGAACTAATCCCTCTCATTCCTTTGATACAATCTCAACCGGGCTCTTCTCTCCAAGGAAGAAAAGGACAGACCTTCGAGAGGAACTGCTGGTTCCCATACTAAGGTATTTTCTTGCACACATTTTGGGTGTGCTATTAACGGTGTAAGTGCATTCATTTTTTACTCATTACACATCACTGGAACACTATTGTGTTCCTTTGGTTATTTCCTCAATCTCTAGTTCATCTGGATCCACAAAGAATTTGAGAATAAGTTTGAAAACCATGGTTCTATTGTGAGTGCAATAAATGATTTATATTATTGAAAAATATTGCCACAGTCTACACTATTATTTTTTTCTTTTGGATCTTATATGAGCGCCCCCAAGTGGAAGCATTCTGATTGACCATTGCCCACTGCCCTCCAAGCATGGCTGAAGGCTGCCTTACTCGAATCCCTCCCAACAGCCTTAGCTTCATTGGATCATACAGCCCACCCAAGCACTTCCACCCATCAGCAGACCTTCGAGGGAGGATGAGTCAGACTCTGAGGAGTCTCACCGTGCGGCCGAAAGACCCACCCACACAAACGCCAGTGGGCTGAGGGAGAGATTTCCCGTAAGGGCAAGAGGCCCCCCTCCCAGGTCCCTCACCCCCAGTAGAGGCGGACGACCTGGTGTGGATTGTGAGATCGTGGATGAGCGCCCTGCTGAGATATTCAGACCATTTTCTCCAGTGGCCAGCCCTTCCTACATCCCTGAGATGGTCATGGATCCACAGTCTTCTACCTCAGTGGGAGCGAAGATCCTGGACACTGCCGGTCTACCTATGTTCGACCCTCGCACCACCCGAGATCCTCCGAATGGGCACCTTGGTCCCACATCCCAGAGGTTCTCCGCTTCTGGCTATGGCGCCCGTTGGAGAAGGAGGCTCTCCAGAAGCCGCGCACTGAAAGCCCCAGACCTACAGTCCCGGACAAAGTAGCAAATACGCCGAAGTTTGACAGTTCCTTTGTCACATTCATGACTAGGAATGGGAAACACCCACGTTCGGCGCAAGGCAAGCTACTGGACTTGACAGGGCCACTGGCTCAGGTCTTGTCTTTGGCTGATGAAGCCTTGTCTGATGGCTCCCAACTGGATCCCTAGTTGATCAGGGAATGGGCACAGCGTTCAATCTGTCTGCTGGGCGACGCTAATGTGGCCATTTCTGCCGAAAGGAGGAAGGCAGCTCTATACAAGCTGGATAGTAAATTGGCGGAGCTGGCGCCGCCAATTGGGTTAAGGAATTGGGTCCGGAAGCCAAGGGCCTGAAGGAATGTTGGTTCACACGGAGCTTTCTTCCCTTCCCTTTTGTCGGAAATATCTTTCTCGTAAAAAAGAAGACTGGAGACTTCTGACCGGTGATCAATTTACGCGCGTTGGCCGTCCATGTGGTTTATCATCGCTTAAAGCTTTTGCGAGATCTGCTGAGAGAGGGAGACTGGTTTTCTCGTCTGGATCTGAAGGATGCATATCTTACAGTCCCGATTCACAGGACAGATGTTTTTTTCAATTCTGGTGGCAGGACGAACTCCGGCAGTTCACCTGCCTTCCCTTTGGTCTCAGCTCAGCTCCATGGTGTTTCACCAAGCTGTTTCATGATGGAGTTTCTGCGCAAGCCTGGGGTGAGGTCCATTGTCTATTTGGACGATGTCCTAATGGCTCAGGATCGCGCTACCCTGGTAGAAGACACTCAGCTTACCGTCCACCTGTTCCGGTCGCTGGGTTTATTATCAACGAGACAAAGTGAGAATGGTCTACTCAGTCAGTCCAGTTCCTTGGTTTCCTAGTGGATTTGGTGGAGTCTTAAAACTGTGGACAACAAAAATCGTTGCTATAAAGAACACTCGCCCGCCTTCTACGGTCGAACTGCCTCTCTTTGAGAGACCTGGCACGCATGCTGGGTTGCTTTCAGCATCAATTCAAGCAATGTCTGAAGACGCCCTATCTGCAACAGTCAACCTTTTATGACCAATCTAATAGGCTGACCCATGAGGTGCACGTAGAGCTCCGCTGGTGGCTTCGTCACATGGAGGCCTGGAATGGCCGTGCTATATTCCAGCAGGGTCCAGTTTTTTGCCTGGAGCCGATGCCAGCCTCCTTGGTTGGGGAGCAGCTTGCGGAGATGCAGCCACGGGAGGGCTCTGGACAGAAGAGGAAAGGGGTTTCCACATAAACTGTTTGGGAGCTGGTCTTTCGCCATTGGAAGTTTTACCAAGTATATCACCCACTGTTCCCTGGTCCTCAGGATGGATAATGTGTCTGCCGTCTGTTACATCAACCGACTGGGTGACTCCAGGTCCAAACTCCTATCAGATCTCACCAGGGATATGTATCGGTATTGCCTGAACAATCATCTCTCCATCAGGGCGGAGTACACTCCGTGGAAGGAAAATCTAGTGGAGGGATGCCAGCGATTGGCAACTACTAGCATGCATTTTCAGTGTCATGGATCGAGCTTGGGATCCATTGCAAGTGGATCTTTTTGCATCCTGGACCAATCAACAGACGCCGGAATTCTTCAGTTGGCTTCCAGATCCCCTGTCTCTAGCCGTGGATGCTTTTCTCCAGGTGTGGCCTGCCTCAGGGGCGTATGCCTTTCCACCCTTCTCAATGATCCTCCGGACGCTCCACCAAGCGAACAGACGAGTCACGCTGCTGCTGAACGGCCAGTACTGGAAGATGCAAGCCTGGTTTCCTCTGTTGTTGGAGCTGTCATGCGACAACCCTCTGCTTCTCCCTGCATCACAGGATCTTCTGCTGGATCCGGAGGGCAATCTTCACCCGCTGGTCCTTCTCGATCAGTTGTCGTTGGTGGCCTGGATGGTTTCAGGGGATCCTGGAATACGGCGGGCTTATCAGCTGAGGCTTGAGATCTCTGGGATTCCTGGGCATCGTGCACTAGATGATCTATCCTATCTTCAGGCGTGGGGATCCTGGAATAGCTGGTGTGTGGAACAACAGGTGGATCCATTTACGGCACCTGTGGTGATGGCTTTGAACTTCCTGGCTCATCTGTTCTCACTGGGAAAGTCTTAGCGGACCATCAACATGGTCCAGTCAGCCATTTCTGCCGCTCACATTCCGGTTGCTGGGATTAGTGTGGGAAAGGATGCGACTGGATTCGTCTTGCCAGACCCCCTCCTAGGTATGTTGCCTTTTGGGATGTCTCCGTCGCCCTTCGGTTTCTGTAAGGATGGCCGGATAACAACACTTTGTCGTTGGGTCAGCTTTCGGCCAAATTAGCCCTCCTACTCTGGTCTCTTTCCGGAGAGTTTCGGCGCTCAATAGATTCTTTCTCCTTTACCCAAATATTGCAAATATGAAGCCTCCTGTCTTGCCATAAAATTGGGGATTACTCTAACCTTGGTGTAGAGCTAATCTAAATTTTATTAAAGACAGGAGGCGAATATTTCCATCCCTGTTTTTCTTGCTCTGTACCCCTCAGAGTTTTTTCATGTTATATCAGACTTATTTTATTCCGCTGGGGATGCTATCCACTTTGTGTGGAGGATCTGTGCTTTGAGTGGTTTCTTTCAGGAGATCCTAGCCGTAATATGTTTATGGTTCTACCTGTTTCAGCACATCAAAGATGACTTTGGAGGTTCTGAAGAGTTATTTATGCACCCTATTGTGGGTTTTTTTTTGCTGTTTAGAGGTTTTGTAGTAAAGACCTAAAGCAAATATTTGCCTCCTGTCTAATAAAATTTAGATTAGCTCTATTGTTAGTAATACGCAATTGTTTTGTTAATTGTTACCAGGTGCATTTAGTCATGTGTACTTAGTTTTGTATCTTATGTACTTGATGGCTTTGGGCTTAATCATTTTTCACTCTCCTATTGATTGCCCCCCCCCCTATGTCTCTGTATGGGTTATCCCTTACCTTTTCAGCACATCTATTTTGTTTCTGAACCTGGCCAGTTCAATTTACCCAATGACAGCATGCATTTTGAAAACAACCGTAGTTGCTCGATAAGACGACCCTGATTGTAAGAGGACCCCCCAAAATCTGAATATTAATTTATGAAAAAAGTACCCTATAGGAAAAAAAGTTTACCAGTAAATGTTAATTCATGTAAACTATGTGAACAATTTTTTTTTATTAAAAGCTATGACTGAGAAATATATTGTTTTTATTTCCTTTTTTTTTTCCACCCTGCCCTTCAGTTATGTACATCTGCCCCCTGGCTTGCCACTCTGCCCCAGAATTGCCTTATACCCCTATATGCCACTATGGCATTTAGGGGGTTAAAAGGCATATTATGGGGCAGAGTGGCATATATGGAGGTATAAGACATTTCAGGAGGCAGAGTGGCATATAGAGGGTTAAAAGGCATTCCTCGAGGCAGAGTGGCATTAAGGGGGTTAAAAGGCATTTCACAGAGCACTCTGCCTCCAGAAATGCCTTATGCCCCCCATTTAACAACTCCCTTCCGCCTCCAAACTTGGATACAGGACAAAACAAAAAAAAAAAAAAAAAAAAAAACAAAAAAAAAAAAAAACTTCAGTCCCCGGTGCTTAGTTCAGGCAGCGTGTAGAGCTCTACGCGATTCGCGCAGACAACTTCTGCTGCAGCCGGGAGGCGGCTCGGTTAGCAGCGGGGGTTGTCTGCGTCCATCGCGCAGACCTTCCCCGGCTGTCAGATCACAGGGAACTGATCTCCGAGGAAGGTCTGCGCGATGGACGCATTGCGTACAGCTCTACATGCTGCCATACCGCAGGGTATTTCAATTATTACATGCCAGGATTTTCGGGATAGCGCCAATTTTAGGAATGCCGCAATAAACAAGGAACAAGGGAGGGTTGGGGCTGGTCTCCATACATATGTGGAGAACGAAGAACCCTTTTCTCCTTGTCCCTGAAGCTACCTCTGGCAGCTGGGACACAGGAGATTGCAAGGAGTCTGATCACTCCTGTAGGAGTGATCAAAGGTCATGTGGGGGCTTTTTTGCCGTTGCTGGTCTGCCTGGGCTTCCTTGAAGCCGCCTGTGGCAGCTGAAAACACGATTGCATGTTTGAAGGTGGGCTCGGGGTGACACACCCCTGCTGTGACAGAATGACCTGTCATACAGGGCCCCAAGGTAGTTAGATTGCTCCAGCCTGGCTGCCAAACAGATAGCACAGGCAGGAACTCCATTGTGTAAACAAATCCCATTAACAGGATTACTGCCAGGAGGATATTCAGTAGCTACAGGGGATTAAAGGTTGGGTTGTCTACATATACCTGTTTATTATTGTTAATTCAATTATGTGGATAGATAAGGCTATGTTTTACAACAATAAAATGTTCCATTTGTTCTTCACTATCATGGTGGTCATGACTACTTTAGTGATCTAAGACGAAGAGCCATCTATTAGCCTTTTGAGGCTGGGGACTATCCCGAGGGACAGACGAAGGATTCATAGGGTATCTATAACCCTAACTGAGCAACCCATTACACCCACGATCACGGCAATGTGGGGGCATTTTTTGAGGACGACGTACCTGGTACGTCCCGCTCTGCAGCTACCATGTATCCATGGCATCGTAGGTACGTCCCGCTTTCGAAGGGGTTAATAGAGCAAGGATAAGTATTACAAAGCCATAAGGTTTAAAGATTTTATTGAGACTTTCAAAGCTAGTTTAACAAAATTCATAATACTCAGTTACAGATTTTTTTTTTCTGCTGCAACAAGGAGGTTTAGATTAAAAAGACGATTGACAATATGAATCTGCAGATTGCAACAGCTTTATACTGAACACAAGTTAAAAAAAAATTCATTTGAAAAATGGCTGTAGACTTAGCTTGTAGAATTTTACACTAGTGCACAAGGCTGCCGTTTATTTCAGAGCAAAGATATGCCACCTGCTCCAAAACCACATGCAGTATTAAGACATCTGGGTCAGACTGAGGTAGAAATATATACCTGGGCACACAGCTAAGCATGATTCTGACAGCAGGAAATTGTTTTTTTGTAACTATTACAAAAATAGTTTCATACTAAGATCTCTGCATTAAAAAGAGGCTATATACTTTGATATCAGGGTGACATAAGTATGGCCCCATTTAGTTAAGTAGATATCCAAATCAGGCGACTTAGCAGTACTCATCACCGTCCACTTTCATACCCTGGAAACAGTTGGCGAAGGACGGCTTGAAGTGGTTTGTTGACATTCATGGAGTAGTTTTTGCCCAGGTCATGTCGGCAGGCTGGGCAAGTGTGCACAGATGCTTTAAAAGAACGGTCAAGACACCCCTGGGGAAGGGAGGTTGATTTGCAATGTATAGAGGAAGGGGGGGAAAAAAAAAAAGTTAAAAAATTTAGATACATACACACCGAGCCATAACTTAAAGGATGTTGACTTGTTAAGTTGTCCTTGTTTATAATGCATCATGATGCATCAGCCTGGATAAACTTGAGTGCCAGGGATCAGAGAACATTTCATATCACACACAAAATATAAATATATATTTATATAAACCCCATGGAAGTAGTCCAATAGAGAAAAGTCACACGTGCTTTTACCCCTTAAGAGTCATGGCGTTTTGGCAACGGCAGGGTTAAATTTGGCTGTTAACCACAGCGGTCAAACCCAACAACCTAGTCTCCCCTCTGACAGCTAGGTACAAAATTTGAGGGCCACTATTCTACAGGGATTTAAACACTCAAACTTTTGTTCAGGCATTTTCTTCCGGCAAAGTAATTACAGAAGCTAGGGAATGCGAAATTGACCCGATTTCTGTAAGTCAATGTAGGCACAATCAGTCTGAGGGTATGCTACAGCCCTATGCTGTCACAGCACTCCCCATAGGATTCCCCAGATTGTAAAATGCAATATATACAAAATCCATCATATCTAGGTCTATATGAAATGTTAATACCTCACGCTCTACAGCACTCCCCTGCTAGTGTAAATTAAATTAATATATATTTTATAAAAACTGAATGTTTTACAGAAAAGGTTAATATGAGGCTGCCTTTTTTCAGTTTAACAAAATTGTATTTTGACACTCTCCATGCACTAATACAGCCATTATTGGTAGAATTAGTGCATGGAAAGTTAAAATACCAGTATTTGATAACCTGAGGTGTCTAGTTCACAAAAATATATTGTTTGATGAGTACACTGAATTGGTCAGCTTCAAAACACCCCCCACATGGGGCAGAATGACCTGATGAAAGAGTAAACAGTTATTCATCAGCAAAAAAATACTGCTTTTACTTATTGTCCAACAACATCAACCATAAAAATGCAGAAATGTTAACAGCCTCGGTCATGAAGGGAGCTCAGAGGTCACACCCACTGGGAACATGTTTGCCTTTGTCTTTTTTCGGCTGTGTAAGCATAGACATTGCCGGAAGAGAATGTCCAAAGTTTGACCATTCTCCTGATGTAAACAGCAGTAAGCTATTGATACTATCTCCTGCTGACAAGGGACCCCAGCCTTTCCAATAAAAGAAAGTGACAGAACTTTGCACTCCTGAATGCACACTATAAAAAGAATAGTTACTGCAAGCTGCCAGATACATAGGACCACAGGTCTCCCTTTAATGTGTAGTAAACATGTAGAAATATCAAGCTTACCTTGCAGATGTTATGAAGGCATTCAGTTGTGGTTGGTTCATACACAAGTTCCTGGCAGCAAATACACATAAAGGTTTCCTCCACCTTAGTAAGGAATTTCTGAGGAAATATACATTACATATAAGTGTACCAGCAAACCTAATTCCATCTTATATTCAGATTTACAAGAGTGAGCTGTTGTCATATTGACAGTTACAAATTATGTAATGTTTTGTAAAATTGCTAGTAGGGTAAAGAACCCAAACTTCAACTGCTTAACAAAAACCAAAAAAACAAAACAAAACAAAACAAAAAACTTACAGGCCCCTCTTTCAGAAATGGCATAACATCATTCCACAATTTTGAATTTAATGTATCCTCTTTGATAAGGGCTTTCTGCTCCTGAGTAAGTTTATACAATTCCACTTTCACTTTCTTTGGAGTTGCTGTGAGTACTTCAAGTAGCTCACCATCACCTGGAAAACGAAGGTAAAGAAAAGATCATTTTTAAATAAAGTCCTGGCTGTGAAACTAAACAGGGTACGCAATGTCAATCTACCAGTGCTGGAAACAAGGCAGGCATTGCATATTGAAGACAAGTATTGTTGCATTGAGATTGCTTGTGCTCCAGCTAGAATGGGGAGGAAACAACCCTCAAAAGAACAGTCTATAGGAAACTGGAAGTAGTGCCCCTGATTTAGACATTTAAGGAATCAGTAATACATTTACCGGACTTCCTCTTCCTCTTCCCTTTGCTTGGCGTTTCTAACTCTTCGTCACCTGTTCTTTTGTTTTCTTTTTCCCTCTCCTTGTTTGCCACTGACTCCAGATAGCCCTCAGGATACTATAGTGCAAAGACATTTTATTTATTTTTTTTAACAAACGAAAGCTGCAAAATACCACAACTCACCAAGTCATCAATACAACGGATTTGAGTACTAGTGCTTAGACATTTTACTTATGGGGAAAGCAAAAAACTCTTCAAGTTTACCACACCCAATAGTATGCCCTAAACAAGGCTTCGAACACATAAACCCTAGAGTAAATTGGATACAGGACAAAACAAAAAAGCTTTCCATGAGTGAAATTCCACTCATGTGTTAATGTAGACAGTATGCTACACATACTTGCATAGAAAGACCAAGTTTTTTTATTCGCTCTTTGCCCTCCTTGCTCCATGGGGCAGGTTCTTCATCATCTCTCCGAAGCAGGTACCGCCAAACAAGAAACCCAGACTTCCCTTTCTCAGGCCAGTACTTTACTACCTACAATAAAGGTAAACCATTTCAGATCTAGCATCAATTAGCGACAGATTACTTTAGTATCCCTGGACTTTTCACCTTGTAGATTCCATCATAGCGGTTTCCATCTTCTGGGGCATATTTGCTGTGTTTTCTCCCTTTAGAATTCCGCACCACACGTACTGGCTTGCCTGCTTTCCAGTCCTTTGCAACCGAGCCAGTTTTGTCATTAATAGGAGCACTACAGTTCAGTGCCAGAGCTCTGCCATACAAAGCATACACATTTAAAATCCTTCCAGAACACCAAGGGGGGGGGGGGGGGTAGGGCAGAACAAACAAAAACCAAACCATACCTCAGAATAAGCCATTCCTAAAGATCTACTGATTAAGTAAAATAAATGTCCAATACCTATTCATGTTTGACAGTTTCTGATCACATGACTGCTCTGCTGTACGCTTGTTACCAGAAAGGTCGCGACCACCACTACCAGTGTAGGTGAACTCATTCCCATTATCCTAGAATTTAAAAAAAGCAGTTATGATTAATGATTTAATAGAATTTACAACTAACATTTGTTCTGGAGAGACCTAAAAAAGGTATTGTACATTTGCACAGTAATTGACAGATTCAAGTGGTTACATTATAGTTTCACAGTATAAGTTCCTTTTAATGAAATGGGAAAAAACTGACTTGTATCAGCAGTATCGAAATATAGTTAGATCAAAATTGGAGTAGAGTAGATGTTTGTGACATGAATTAGACTGGAAACTTCATGGTCAGAACCTGATGAACAAGGATTCACACAAGTAAACCCAATAGAAAGAGGCCCTGCTTCAGCGCCCACATGGAGTGGTATTCACCATGGTGCTCCGAAGCTTTTCAGTTCAGCATGCATATAGCCCCTTAATTCAGCTGTCAGCCCATTATAATATTTGTATAATTTACTGCTGGAGTTAGATTAAGTTGCTTTGCAATTACTGGGTGCTTAGATTTGGCAGTAGTCTTTTTAGGAAAATTAGGTTCCTACCAGAAATGACATGGAAACAGAAGATTAATATCTTGATATGCATATATACATTTTGGAGTATTTTCACCCCGAGACCATAGGAGGAGGAACGAGAGGATGTAAACACCTCAGAATAGATGACTCACCACATCATCCTCATAACCTCCTGCTAGAACTAGAGAATATGAACCATCATTGCTTCGACCATGGATTCCAGCTACATGGGGTCTGTGCACACCAGATTCGCTCACCTACACAAAGAAAAAAAAAAAAAATACAAGAGTACTAATTGGTATATCCCCCCACATCAGCAAGAAAATCTCAGGGAAGTCATATGTGCCAAGTGATTCTGAGTTAAGCACAAGGTTACAATGAAACCAACTGGCTTGCCTAAATGAAGTTTAGGCACCCATTTCATGTCAGCATCAACTCCCTCAGCACAATAGTCTTGCTGGGACAGATGAACCCCTCATGACACAGAAGGGGAGACTGGCAGGCAACACATGAGTTCTGCCCAAGATCTTTGCTTACAAGAAGGTAATCCCCTTACGTTAAAAATATTGCCAAAGCAATTACATCAACTAGATAAAATGGTATTTTAATGACACTTTAATCCCAGGGAGCACCCTGAAAACAAGTCACCTTATGTAAAACAAAACAAAGTGGTGGGGTGTTCTGGTGGGCACGAGACATTTACCTGAACTCTGAATTTCCACATAGTCCCAACTGGTACACCAGGTATAGGGCCATAATGATTTGATGGAACAATTGTGCACTCCCGTGTCCGGCCTACACATGCCATTCCCTGCAAAAAGTTTACATAGATCCAAACTTTATGTGGTGATTATGCATGCATCATGTTTAGTACTAATGACCAATTCTGTCTCCAGTAGCTATGGACCATTAACGCGTAACACTAAATCACTGCTATACAAAGGTAACAGATTTTTAGTAACTCACTTTGCCCCAGTCTCGTTGAGACGCAGAGCTAGCAGATGCCATTTTTGCTTTTTTCTTGCTTTCCTTTAACTTTTCCCCTGCCAGAACCACTTCACTAGCATCATTTCTACAGTCTGGGCAATACCTAACAAAAAAAAAACAAATTCAAAAATGACATGTTCACAACATAAATATTGGTGCCACTTTGAGGACTAAATAAGTACCAGTCTTCATCTTGGGGAATGCTGGAAAGAGGAGGACTGAGACAGTAGATGTGAAATGCCATATCACATTCATCACAAAGCAGCTGTTTCTCAGGGTCCTGTTTACCACCACAAATGTGGCATGCACACATGCGACAGGTTTTCTTTGGATCATCCTTGCAGTGCTTGCACTCTGGGCCATTTCGTCCTAAGACAGATAAGCATTGAAATGTATATTTACTAAAAGTGCTTCTTTAGAAAGCCTAGATTTGCAGACTCCAAAGAAACAAAGCTGACAGTTCTCCTATATAGAGTTCTTACACTTACTTTTCTGTGGACTCTCAGAAGTACAAGGTGCTGAACTCCCATTTTGTTCAATCTTGTAAATTTCATCAACACACACAATTCTGCAGTCATTCAAAGAGTCCCCGGCATCTCTTAAAAAAAAAATATATATATATTTGCCTTAGACATCAAACCCTCTCTTGAAGTGGACATTTACAGTTACCAAATTTCGTTATGAACATAAAAAAAAATCTTATAGTATATTGGTGCTTACCCCAAAAGGACCTTCGCATAAATCTCTTTTATTGTTCTGGTCTCTCTCTTTTTCAGAATTTCTGCATCATACCAGTATCCTCTTTCCTTAGGCTCATCCGGATTATAGTTTACCATAACAACCTGCCCCACTGACAACTCATGCCATTTTATGAGAGTTCGTGCACGTGCTCTGACATCCTTGCTACTCAGCTGAACAATACCATTCTCTGGATAGCTGAAAGGGAATACCACTAGTTTCACATTGAGGTTTTAGAGATTACACAAGTAGGGCAATATTTCATACAAACTGCTAGGGTCCATATCTTTTGGTAAGCACTATCTGAGGCCATAAAAGCTAGTACCTCAAATACACTGGCTGTACATGTGTATGGAACCACACAGTTATATATCCTACCAACTTAGACGTCATAACCACTTTACAATTCAGTTAATAGTACCATACTATCCTAGACGAGATTTTTTATTAGTGATATTGCAGAAGGTCTTAACGGTAGGGTTTGTCTTTGCTGACAATTTGCAACAGGGTTGATGTTCTAGAAGGGATATTCCAGAAGGCAAATTATTTCAGTGAATTAGATAAAACGGTCAGAGCTGTGACAACTCTGATTTAATGTGGAGAAATGCAAGATAACGCACCTTGAGCATAGAAACATTAAGGGCAGAGTATAGAATATTTCAACAAAGTTCAGGGAAGGGCTCCTAAACAGCTTCATGGAACAGTTAAAGGCTCTAAACATGTATCACTTTGAAGAAAATGTGTTGCAGGAGGAAATCCTCTAGATTGTAAGCTCGTTTGAGCAGGGCCCTCCTAACCAGTTGTCTAAGTCAATTTGTTATGTTATACTATTTACGTCCCATCTACCCATTGTACAGCGCTATGGGATTTGATGGTGCTATATAAAATTTCAAAAAAAGGGTGCCTGTGCTGCTTATCTTCATACGATGCTTCCTCACGCCGTGACATGTGTTTCTCAAATGTATTTTCTTTTTGCTGACAATGTACATATCCTTTGCGTCTTCTCCATGCTGAGTCTGCATTGCCATCTTATGCGATTCTATCCGCTGTCATTGTGTTATGCATAATTTGTTTGAGAACGCATTTCTATGTTTCAATGACATCTGTTTCTGTACACATATTGTAAGTATGCTAATGCCTGTTCTGAATATACCTTGTCATGAATAAAGGAGATTTGACTAAAAAAGGGTGCCTGGAATAGCCTTCCACTAGAAGTGGTAGAGCTTAATACAGTGAAGGAGATTGACATGCCATCCTAAACATGTACCGAGAAAACAGTGGTACCAATAAAAGGGCAGGCTGCAAAGGGTTGCTGTACAAGACACAAATTTTAATTCATCCATAAGATACTTGAAATGCGTGCAGTTTTACACCAAACACGTTTTGTATAATACTCACTCCTCATATTTCACATGGTAAACAACTTCAGGAGCATCTGTTTCATCTGACAGAGAACCATTCTGCACGACTCCTCTGGTCACATTTACCACTTGAGCCTCAAACCATGCACCCATGTTTAGGTCACGAGCATCAACAAGGTCACCGATCTGTAAAGTGATTGAGTTAATTATCTGAAATAATGACTTATTTAGAGTGTTGTATTGCCAATACATACCTTGTAGAGGCCTATTCCTTCAGAGGCAGTTGACTGAGACTGAAGATCCATTGCACTTTCCCCATTGCTGGAATTTTTATCAGAATCACTATGGCTTGAACCACAACCAGAATCAGTATCTGAGAGATCCCCCTCTTTCTCCTTTGTTAGAGGTGGAACTGAAACCTGGCGCACCATCAACTGAACAATGTCATTCAGCCCAACACTATAATCAAACAGCGTGTGTCCATCTTCCATCTGTTAGAGGAAAATATATTTTGTCTAATTATAAACAATGAAAGTTATACAAAAAAACATTGAATGCACAAGTAGCCATAGTAAGCATGTTTTCCCAAGTACGTAAATCTTGAAGTACCCCAGTGTCCCATTTTCTAATAAACACTCGTGAAATAAGACATTTGTATGAAGTAAATTAAAATAAATGAAATAACCTTAAGCACCATCAGCATTAAGCCTAGGAATACTCCCTTAGACCAAGCTGAGAAATGTTAGCATAGTGAGGTTCCAAAAACATGGGACAGTCACTGCCTCAAAGAATGCATAGCTTAGTTATTTTCATCAGTGAAAGCACTCAAACTGAAGTCAATGGGGAGTGCTTTCCAGGCACGTTGGACTGGTCAGTCTATCCTTGGGTGGATTTTTAGTGACACAGAATGCATCGATAGAAGTTAGCAGGTAGAACAGCACAAATGAGGGGGAAGTGTCCACATGTGCCTGCAGCAAGAGCTGCAGCTACATAAAACCTTTTAAAATATTACCAACAGTGTAAAAAAGACCAATACGAATGAAACAGATTTCGTATGTATGCATGTATAAAAAAAAAAAAAAAAAAAAAAAAAGACAGACATCCTTTATCACCGACAGCCCAAATATGGACATTGGTTAAAGGTGCTCCCCATACTGCCAATTCATTGTGATATGGGTGGTCATAGGACATTGAGAAGGATATTGGTAATTAAACCAGATATATTATAAAATACCAAGTGTGACAGCAGTGCAATTCATATAAGTAGGGCTGCAACAACTAATCAATAGATAATGAAAATAATTGACAATGATTTTCATTATCGATTAATCGGATTATCGATTATTAAAAAGTTTTTCAGAGCAAATGCCCTGAAAAACTCCTCTCCTTATATAATCCGAACACAAACAGAGATCGGATTATAACACTAGACTCCAGATCCCCGCGACGCTGCAGGGGACCTGGATTCCCCTCACTGTCAGCCGGTGGGTGTGTGTGATGCGCAGACAACTTCCGTCTCTCCCCTCCACTTCTGCTGGGGAGCAATGGAGGGGGGCACAGTGGCATATCGGGGGCTCGGTCGCATATCACTGGCATATAAGGAGTATAAGGCATATCGAGGGCACAGTGGAATCATGCCTTATACCTCCCATATGACATATCTGGGGGGCAGCGTGGCAAGCTGGGGGTCACATGTGCATTTAATTTTTTTTATTAAATATGAAAAATAGTTAACATGAATTAATTTACCAATAACTTTGTATTAAAACTTAGTTTGAGATACACTGTTTGGGTTCTTGTAGCTTTTATTATGTCAGTAAAATAATGTGAATAGAGAAAAGCCATTTACATATAAAAAAAAATGCATTTTCTATCTGATTAATTGAAAAATCGGCCAATGAATCGATTATTAAAATAATTGTTAGTTGCAGCCCTACATGCAAGTACTTAAATGCCCTTTCAAGAAAGAAAGAAAAAACAATTATCTGAATTCACCTACTCCATCATTCAACACATCTTGCTACGGATTGGCTACTTAAAACCAATGTACACATGCATGAACCTGTCCACTGCGTTCTGAGCAGCCACTGGAGCTTACTGGCAATAAGCATATCACATGCATGGACAGGACTTTGAACACCATGCAAATGAAACAGCTGGAGCAATTGTATAAGGGGGTGATTCTACAGGCTGCAGGATTCAGTACCCACTCCAGACAGAAGCTCTCCTCAGGAAATCCGCCTGAGTGTTCAACGTCCCTGTGGTCAGTGTAATAGAAAGGGGACTCCGCCCAGAATGAGATCCTGAGAAACATGAGTAGTAGACCAGGGCTCCTGCTACCTCCTTGCCTGTTGATGTATATGCTACAACCGCCTGGTTGTTGGAGTGTAGCAGAATGTTCTTGCCTTACAGCAGTGGTTACCAAAGATGCAGTGAATTTTCCACCTCAAGCAACTACAGGCAGTTGAAAATAAGTAGTTGAACAGCAAGAGACCAGAGACATTGAGCAAATGTCTTCATACCTGGCCACCCAATCCTCTGATGCTGGCACTGGTGGTTAGGAGTTCTTTGGCTGATAAGGACCATATTCTCCCTGCAGCTAGGGTGTCCCTTTGAAGCCACCAGGTGAGAGATGCTATGACATGAGACTGACAAGCCTGACCAGAGCAAGCAGGTTCCCGTTCAAATTATGCAAGAGAAAGTTCTGGAGAAGCCTCATGTGGACCAGAGCCCAAGGAAATGCGTACCTTGTGGAGGCCATCCAGCCCAGCAGTGACATACACATCCTTATGGAGCTTCTGCGCGCAGAGACAACGGCAAACCAGTGAACAAATCCCATCGATCTTGGAAGGCCTTCCCAGACATAGGCCCAGGAACAGTCTGCTGAGAGGGAATGGTGCTGAACTTGTCTCAATTCAGAATCAAACAGAGCTCCTGCAAGGTGTTGACTACTCTGGAAAGGTGAGACTGTAGAACAGGAGCCGAATGGGCATGGATAAGCCAGTTGTCCAGGTAAAGGTAAGAGACTGAATTCCCCTGAAGTCTGAAATGAGCTGCCACTACTGCCACGAGTTTTAGTAGTAGATCTGAAAACTGACGGCAGACAACAGGAAGGCCCGTTTTGCCCTGGTCTTGAGGGAGGTGGGAAACCAAGCAATGAACTGGAGGTCTGAAAAGAAGCTAACTGGTAAATGTGGGTTACAATGCATCACACCCAGGGGTTTCGAGTGACTCAAGTAACTGTCATGGAGGGGTGTCATTTGGAGAGCTTGGGGGGGGGGGGGGTTAGGAGAATGACAATTCTACCCCTCTCGGAAATGGGTCTGTCTCAGAAGCCTTGATCCCATGAAGAGTGAGAAAATGGAACCCTAGCCTCTGGACTAGCCTGGGAAGTATGGCCAAAAGGACTGAAGCCTTTTGGAAGCAGGTCTTTGTTGTGGCACCCAGTGCTTGCCCCCTGTAGTCTTCTCCAAAAGGGACTCCAGTTCTTCAATAAACAGGGTTTTATCCTTAAGGGGATATTAACCCTTTAAAGACCGGGACGTACCTGGTAAGTCACTGCTTTTATGCGATCCAGCGTCGCTTTGAACGCTGGGACCGCGAGGGGCGGCTGCTACTGACCGCTGGGTGTTTAATAAATTAAATGTCTTAACACCCTCTCAGATGAAACCTCTTCCCACTTCAAGGTAATAAAATTCAGAGTCCGAAAACTGGGGCTGGCGACCCAGGAGTGGGAACCTGCACTGCCAGGAGTTGAGGGCAGGAAGACGCAGGGACAGCTTGACAAAAGGCAGACTTCATCGCCTCTGAGCCAGGCCAGAAACTTCCTTCAGCCACATCAAACAGACTTCAGGCAAGCAGTGCAAAGCTTCCCTGGAGTCTTGCAAGGCTTTGACAATCAGAGCATTGCGCATGCTTAGTCTTCAATAAAGCTCTTAGGTTTGTCCACTGCTCAGAATCAGGAGCAGACATGTTAATTCAGGATGCAATAGTACCCTACAAAAACAGCAGGAACTGAAGACAAGTTACCTACTTAGCCATCCATTTAAATCACTGTAATCAAGCTGCAACAGTAGAAACTAGGCTAGAAACACACTACCGGAAGCTAGACAACCGCCATGACGGACGTAGTCATGGAGCTCCGTGGCGTACAAGCAGCCCTGACCACCTGAAAAGAGACACAGGAGCGGAGAAGACGCTGCAGCCAAAACTGGTCGTCAGCAGATGTTAGGTGGCCCTTATACGAAGAAAGTAAGGTTTTCCAAATGTTCTGATATTTAGAAGTAGGAGTGTTTTCTGCTGGCAATAGGGTTTCTATGACTGCAGAGGACAGGCCTTTGGATTGCAGGATCTTCCTGTGAGGAACCATGCGGCAAGCCTTAAAAGATCTGGGTTTGGGTGATATACAGGTTCTTATAGAAGTCCTGACGAATGGGAAGATGGAAAGGGCTGTCGCGGGCCAGTTGTATTAGGTCTGTAAAGCAAGCTCTCGTCGACCAGAAAGGCATTCTCCCTTATCTTGGTGGAGAATGTAAGCTAGTTTGAAATTCCATGTCTGGGACAGGGCCTCCATCCCTTTGGATGTCTCCTGGGTGAAAGGAAGAAAGTTTCTACCTGCTTGTTGGCGCTTGATGCCATGAGGTCTATTTCAGGATATCTACATGGATTGTCTGCTTGTATGTTGGTAGAACCTTTGCTATGCACTGCGGACAAGGGAGAATGGCTTAGTTCGGCCCATCAACAAATCTTGAGAGAAAGATCTAAAGATACCAGCTCCTCAATCGTCCCCTTTGTTTATAGACGCCACTACTGTGACATTGAAAGGATATGAACTGCTGTGTCCCCTAGGGAGAGTCCCCAGTGTACTAATGCTTTCCATACTGCCAACATTTCTAAGAGGTTGATATGAGGACTTGCCTCCTGATGGGGACCACAGGCCTTGTGCAATGTGTTCCTCAAAGGTGGCTCCCAATCCTCTCCGACTGGCATCCGTACAAAGCACTGCCCATGTTTGGATTTTCCAGGATCGTCCTCTCAGCAGATTGTCCTCTTTGTTCCACCAACGGAAAGACGAGTGTACTAGAGGGCTGATGCAGACTCTTTTGGAGAGCCGATTTTGAGCTGACCCAGTGATTCAAGATGAATGTGTGCTAGTGCCCATGGAACTGCAGCCTATGCCGAGGTCATTAGGCCTAGAAGGGACATCAGGCTCCTGATCGTGGACTTCCTTTGCTGGATGGAATCTCAGATTTTCCAATATTTCTCCAAAGAAAGTCATGTGAGCTCTGGAATCCAAGATCACCCCTAGAAACTTCAGTCTTTGAAGAGGAGATAATTGGGATTTTCCCCTAAATCTTGTAACCTGAGGAAGGCTGAGGTCTGACATAATCTTAGTAAAGATTTGTGGCACAGATGCCAAACTGAAAACTGATGAAAACAGACTAAGTTGCTGCTGATGCTTGTGTTTAGGACTATGGAGATAAGCATCTTGAAGGTCTATCGAATCCATGTAGACTCCTTGCAAAAGGATCTCTGGTTGACTTCAAGGTTTCGCTTGATGTGGTTTTCTCCAGATCATGCTCTTTCAGATGTAGGCCATTACCCAACTGTCTGCCTCACTTGAACCACTCTTACCTTCCATTTTAACCCTTTCCTGCCCAGACACAGCGGCCTCTTTTTATAATACACTTGCGTAATCCCTCGATGCCATAGCTCCAATTACTACACGTTATCCCCGTCAATTTAAACGCCAACCATGGCATACCAAAACCACACGGTTTCTTCAGAAGTGCTGCCGCACGGCTGAATGCTACTTCAGAAAATCCAAATCCAGCGAAGGCTTTACTCATGCTTCACACCTACAACTCTGTCCTTTCACCAAACAGCCCTACTTCTTCACGCATATCCTCCCTTTCTTCTAACCCACGACACTTTTTCTACTTTCAACTCCCATGCCTGCCCCTCCACACCCACACCACAAACATCAAAGTCTATGTCCATCCCTCGGTCCATCAACTTACCCACCTATTTAATCTTTCTCCATCTGGAACTGAAGCGCACCATCAGCCTTCAAGCATGCACTACTCACATCCATTGTAAAAAAAAAAAAAAAAATCCTTACACAGATCCCATCTGTGTGACTAACTACCACCCTATCTCTGCTTCCTTTTTCCCTCCTTGACCCACTACAGTCTGGTTTCAAACCCCTTCATTCTACTGAAACAGCTCTAACAAAAATCTCCAATGACTTGCTCTCTGCCAAAGCAAAAAGGTCACTTCTCTAATCAAATACTATTAGATCTCTCTGCTGCTTTTTATACTGTTGATCACCACCTTCTAGACTCACTTGCTTCTATAGGCTTTCGAGATACCGCTCTCTCCTGGATCTCCTATTTGTCTAACCATTCCTTCTCTGTCAGCTTCCTTGGCAAATCACTTCTTCCACTTTTGGTTGGCGTCAGTACCTGGCCCTCTGCTGTTCTCTCTTTATACTTCATCTCTTGGCAAACTCATCAACTCATTTGGCCTCCAGTATCACCTATATACAGATAAGCAAATCTACCAGTCTTCTCCATCTCATGTCCCGTATTAGCAATTGCTTGTCTGCTATTTCTTCATGGATGTCATGCTACCTGAAATGTAATCTTTCTAAAATTGAACTCATTAGCTTCCCTTCCATCCACTATCTGAATTCTCTACCATCATTAACATGACTATCACTCCTACTACCCAGGCCCAATGCCTTACGGGTCATACTTGACTCTAACCTTTCCTTCACATTGAGTCCCTCGCCAGATCCTGCCACTTGCACCTAAAAAAAAGTCTTGTATCTGACCATTCCTCACCCAAGAAGCCACAAAAACTCTGGTTCATTCACTTATCATTTCCCATCTCCACTACTGCAACACTCTTCCGACTCTCTGCTCTACAGTCGAACCTAAACGCCCCTGCTAGGCTTATCTTCCTTGCACGTCGCTCCTCTTCTGCTTCCCCACTCTGAAGCCCTCCAGTGGCTCCCAATTACCTTTAGAATCAAATTTATAATTCTGGTACTGACATAAGGTCATCCATAACACTGTTCCTCCATACATCTCTGCCCTCATAAGCAAATACTCTCCTACCCAATCCCTACATTCTTCCCATGGGCTAAGGCTCTCCTCTCATCACCTCTTCCCATCTACAAGATTTCACTCGAGCTGCCTCATATCTCCAGAATCTACTCCCAGTGAACCTTCAGCTTTCACCCTCCCTCCCAACATTTAAGGATCATCTCAAAACCCACTTCAGAGAAGCATACCATCTTAACTGCTAGAACATCATTGTTATTGACACAGCCACCACACTACCTCTCACCCTCTCTGTGCCTTATGTTTGTCACCCCATTCCCTCAAGATTGTAAGCTTGCGAGCAGGGCTCTCTCCACCTAATGTATCGGTGTGTCTTAGTCTGTCAATTCTCATCTTGTCATACCCCTTGAATTTATGTGGTGTATTAAGCGCTGCAGAAGCTTTTGGTGCTATATAAATAGATAATAAATAGTGTACATTAGTAGAATTTATGCTTATGGCTTCACGGCTTGGGGATTGTGAACAGGGACAGTAGGGGTATACTGGGTAGATATTGTGCTAGGGCAATCTGATGTAAGGGTTTCTCATGATATAGATTATATATTAGTATTTGCTTGATTTTAAGTCTAGGTTTTTTCAGTGCAAATGCTCTGAATATATACCCCTCGTCTTATAATCAGACCTCAAATAGGTCTGACTATGAGACTAAGATCCAGATCCCCTGCAACACTGCACGAGACCTGGTGTCAGAACCAGAGACGGAGCGTAGTGCAGGATCAGATGAAAAAGGCTTTAATGATTAAGGTAGCTTTAAACACACAGTTCTAAATACATAAAGCACAGTACCGTAGTCCAGCAAATAATTCCAAGGTCAAAAGGCAGGTTGCACAGTTCCAAATGCGAAGTCACAGTTCCAATTAAAGGGGCAAAGGCAGGTAGAGGAATCCGAGAAAGGGTAACCAAAGGTCAATCACCGAAAAGTCAAGCAGGGAACACAAAATCTTCAAGCAGAATGACGTAGGGTATCCACAAGGAACACGGCTCAACTAGCAAGCAACTAGTGTAGGATTTGCAGGGTCTTTATAGTGTCTCTGATTGGAGGTCCCTCCCTTGCGCACCTGATCCCCTTCAGAGAATACCTGGTCTCCTCCCCTGCACACCTGATCCCCCTCTGAGCACACCTGGTCAACATTCATGGGCATGGTAATTGGTATGGGAGCGGTAGGCAAGCTCCTTCCCCTCCCCTCCTGATTAGCATCTTCACTCTGTCCATCTCCTGCCTCCGGGGCGTAACCACGCCCCCCCGCCACGAGGAAAGCGCGTGCTGTGGCTAAGCGCGGTACGCGGCTGAA
This sequence comes from Spea multiplicata, assembly GCA_009364415.1. Lineage (NCBI taxonomy): Eukaryota > Metazoa > Chordata > Amphibia > Anura > Pelobatidae > Spea > Spea multiplicata. The sequence goes on from VKOC01016276.1 coordinate 57,869, forward strand.
TCGCGGCCGGGGATACGGCCTACCCTGCGGACGGGCGATCGTGCCGCGAGGCATCTGACGCCCGGGATCCGCTCCCCGCGACGACGACTCCCGCCGCGAGGTAAGTAACGGACCCCGGTCCTGACAGTTGCCTTGGTTCCAACCACATTTTCTGTGTGTGTGTTTGTTTTAGTAGATTATTTACTGTAATGTCATTTACTTTGATATTTTCTGAACATGCCGTTAATTAGAGGAGAGGGTCCACTTTTCAAATATTTTCCCAGCTTGCACCAATGGCCTACATCTGTAGCCAAATTAAATTGTTCCAAGAATAGGTAAACTGCTAAAAAGGGTGTAAAGAACAGAACAGGAAAATTACATTGATAATCCTGTAAATGTCTTAATTTTTAGAATGAAGATCCAAATCCAGTTTTAAATATCCTAATATGTGATGTTCATTTTTTCCCTGAAATATTATATTTAATACGAGTGATCAAAGAATAATATTCTACAAAACTCCAAAAGAAGTTACTGTGCAACAAAGTAAAGTTTTAACATATTTTGATCTTAAGAGACATTAATATTATAAGCTATATACCTTTGAAGTGTATTGCTTAAGGAGGCCATGGTAGAGTAGAAGAGACTTTATCATGCAAAGCTGCTAAGGGGCTATTTTTCTCTTCAAACAATTGTTTTCAGCAAATGTCATTTTCTTTCAGCCGGCAGCCTTGTTGTGTGGTTAATACTCTTCTTCTCAATTTGGAATTAAATTGAATAATAGTAAAGGTCTCCAAAATACATTTGTTAAAAAGAAATGTTAAATTCTCCAAAATGGCATTTGAAAGAAATTGTCATCTTCTTTTTACCATTAGAGTTTTGTGAAAAAGTGCACTTATATTACATTTTTACAATTGACACCATGCAATAGCTTTTGGCTGTCTATCAGTAATTATACCTGGTGTGCCAAAGAACCATGTTTTATGGATAAAGCTAAATAGAACATGCTTAAAAGTTGTAGAAGTTGTGAGTAATGGAGTTGTGAGTAATGGAAGCGGTGTCACCTTTGTGTTTCGGTTAAAACATGATTCAGAATAACTTGTTTATCAGCAGTGTTGTACTATATAATGTGTAGTGTTGGATTCTGGCCTACGCCTACTAAGACTAGAGCGGCAGATCAAGGGGAGCAGCAGCTACTCTGCCTCATACAGACAACCACAGACAAGCTTCCTGAAGCACAAATATCCCCCGCTGGCCTAACTATTGAGGACCATACCTGGCAAAACGCAGAGACTCCAGGAGAAGTGCTGCTTCTCTGGTTCTCTGTGTCACCCCACGAATCCCCTACCCATTTCCCCTTGAAATGGAGGTGTTTCCTGCAACATTAGCGGGTTAGTCCTGGCTGAGTCCCACAAGGGTAGGCTGGAGCCCAAAAGTTCCCAGGTGCGATCCTTTACCTCCACCCAATGTTGCATGTTCTTGATGATATCATATCTTAGCGCTATGTAAAGCAGTGCGGAGGAGTCAGCTGGTGGGTTGCCATGGCTTAGGCCCAGGACAGTGCCAAACATTAATACAGCACTCATGATGTGCTCACAAACTAGTGGACATATGTTGAATGTAATGTGAACTTAACTATAAATAAGTGCACTCAGGAAATCCAGTGAAGAGACTTGCACGGTAAAAGACAACAACAGATGGGTTTCATGAGTGAGTGAGTTAAGGGTGGGGGGGGGAGTGAGAAGGCATTAACAAAACCTAAAACCATCAAAGATAGCATGGTCTGTTAAGATTTCATGTTTACCTTGGTAGGGGCAAGTAGACAAGTGGTTGATATATCCATCTTACATACAATACAACTTTAATGATTCAAAAGAATACCATTATACAAATATTAATTTTGATTGCACAGGATATGGGAAAACATACACACTTTCTGTATAACACTTTTTTGTAAGTAGTATTTGCATGGGCCATTTGCTGAGTAAACAAAAGCTTAGACATTCCCAAATAATGAAATAATGAATGTTTTCATGAAGCTCCTTTCTTCTTTTTTTTTTAGCTTTTTACATGCATTGAATGGACCATTTCTTAATAAATGATACAAAACTAATAGGGATACGCATATTGCATGCGGTATAAAATCTTAATGTGTAATATAACGGTTGAAGTTGCTAAGGATGGCTTGTTGTACAAATATAAACACTCAAAGTGAAAACTAAATTACTGAATAACTTTGTTTCAGTAGATGGCACATTGTATAATAATTAAAGTTTAGTTCACTGTTTTGGAACCAATTTTTTCGTTTTTAGGCATCTGAATACCAGATTAGGATAAAAAAAATGAATGTGCGCTTGATTTTGTCAATGTTTAACCACAAATACTTTTTAAAATTTGTCATTCTTTTTGTTTTAGGTCTACTTAATGGAATGGAATATATAACTTGATTTCTACTAAATATTTACAGATACATTTGGTGAAATTGATGAAAAAATTGCAAGCTCAACCAAATTTGATAGAATCATTGATGCTGAATCAAATAGAATGAAAATATGTTACACTTTGAGCCCAAGGTAGAAATCTGGCTATTTGAAGCAAAAATGTATTAGATGTTTGACAGCTAAAGGCATAAAACTGTGTTTAAAGCAAAATCTTAATACACGTTTGCTTAGCAATGGTATGGCCAGTCAGCAGGAATATTGCACTGGTTGCAATGGTCATAAGAACACTCCAAACTTTGCAGCAGGATAACTTTTTATAAATAAATTATGCATTTTTCCATATGGGTCATCCATGTATAACCCACATGGTGTCATATCCCAGGGAAGGGCAGCCCTCAGCACCAGAGTACCAGGGTACTTAATTGGAAAAAAATCTGTAAATACTAGCTGAAGTGTATCCTTTGGCTTCCCATCACTAAACATAGTAGCACGTGATAGCTTTTTAAAATTGATATATAAACTACATATAAAGATACAGGTTCATTGTTTTTTCTACACTTGTACCAGTAGGTGAAACACATTAAATAGCTCTTAATAATAAAAAAAGCAACAAACAGCTCTTGTGTGCTAACTTGCTTTGTCATTCTAGGTCATCAAGTTATTTGAAGAATTTAGGTTGTATAACACATTAGTTAGGCACTTTTGTTATGCTAGGTGTCAGCACCAATTCATAACTAATAAAAATCTTTCTTTGTAAAACTGTTACAAGC